>LOND01001387.1:18728-39973 GCA_014220965.1 Paragonimus kellicotti | reverse complement strand
CTACTGCCAAAACCATCCTCTTTCCCTCTCCTGATGAACCCACTGGCACGAATCCTAGAGCAGACAATGTTCACTCGAGTCTCAATAACACGACGACCAACCTAAGACACGCTCGAGGAGGTAAGATGCCCTCCGTTGGCTGCCAGGACGCCCAGACCTAGACAGGAGAACGATTAGGGTTCTCAACCAAAGCCTTTGGCTCAAAAGCCTGTACCGCAAGGCAGCGGGGTGGCAATGTACCAGAACTGGTACTTTTTCCGGAAAAAGATGCCAACCTTCTTCCAACCCCCAACCTGGAGACTGGTTTGTCAGACCTCTACCCATTGGCCTGCCTGGTATGAGTGACTCTATCGGTGTGGTGACCACACCGTCCAGTTTAGCCCAATAGGTCATCGAGATGCGCAAGCCGTCACACCACGTCAAGGTCCAGTCTCGTTGTGACGAAATTACTGAAGCGCGGCCTTCACTTTCGGTCAAGCATAGCAAAAGAGTGAACTGCATCGTTAAAAATACCCATCGTGTTACCTGTCTGAGAAGATTGATGTGAAATGTGAACTCTATCCTTGACTGACAAACTGAAGACGCTGAAGAAAGCCTCGCATAGATTTTGCAGGACCAAACAAAGGACACGCAACTGATAATTGCAAAAGCACAAACTAAGTGACCAGAAGTTCACATGCCACAAACAGCTGAATACCACACAGGAGCATTTCGAGTTGTGCAGCTGTTTCGGACTACCAGAGATGATTGCGGTTTAGTTCACCTCCGCCATCTACTAATAACGACTGAACATCCGACAGAGACGATTCCCAGCGCGCTAATCTCAATCGAACGAGTAAGTCAAAAGGTTAATTGACATCTTCAAACTACACGCGCCTGAAAGCTAGTCACGATTTACATACTTTCATGACTAACTACCAGACAACCCAGAACCCGAACACCTCGGACGGTAAGTCGCCAACAGAATACGCTTAGTGGAAAGCTGACGACACTCTCTAACAGCACGATACAAACGAGAGGAGGACGTGAACAAAAACAAGGTGATCGTGTGCACCATTTCGTGATGTGTGAGTCCGCCTTTATATGCGTGTATTGGTGCAGAGAAGTGGAAGGAATAATTGTGGGGGGAAACCTACCAGGAGCGGCCTCACAAGTCGAAGCCTTTCATGGAAATGATAGTGAATTTTTAGGGCGTGCAACACGGGTGCTCCTTGAACCCGAAATGGTAAGCTGACAGGTGCGAAATACCAAAACCTTCTAAGTTGACCCTCGGAAGCAGTTTCATGATATCATGATGGTTTCTCCACCGAAAGCATCCTTCACAGATAAACGCTTTTGGTTGGTCAGGAGTGCCAGGTAACTATCAACACTACTTTTCGTCTTTCGAACTCTTGATAAACCATGCCTACTGAACACTCGGTGACCTTGACCACAATTTTTAGTATATCCTTTTGATTTCGGTAGATTTGTGGGTCACTACAAACGCGTGCACATTTTCGGTCGGCATAAAATGAATGTCTCCACTTGCCCTCTGATTCAACATGGAGGCGATCAGCGGGATAAGATGCCCTATTCTTCTGGACAAAAGATGACCGTTTACTTTAGAGCTGGAAGTTCAGACTTATTCAAGCCGTGATTTTTCCGTGAATTATCGAGAACATTTTTCTGACGTGACACCAACGAGTAAGCAACGAGATCAAAACGCGGACACTTGATAGCGGGGAGCGCACGGATCCACTTGCTCAATTATAAGGATGCGAAGACCTAGACGGCTAGATCATCTACTAAATGTGATACCGCGTAGATGAGCCAGGTCACATTATGTTCAGGGTGAGAGACGACGGTTTGGCATTACGAGATGGAGCCATTCACCAAGGGACTAGCTGCTGTTGGTCGGGCTAAGCGAACGGACCAGCATCCTTGTGACTTACAGAACCGGTAATCCGACAGGCTAGGGGCGGCTGCTAATTGGGCCTAATGGTGTAAATGCTGCCGTCGTTTGGATGAATGATACGTGAGATAAACAAGTAATAGCGGAGGGCGGTAAAACCCACGAGTGCCGCTTAATATCAAGAACAGCTCGGTCGTTTGTGCAAAGTGCATACACCTTGATGTTGAGTGTTTGAGCTTGGACACATCCTCAATAATCGGGGTGTTTTTCCCTCAATATTTTTATGGAACTTAAGCATCAGTATGAACCAACGAGCACTGCTGCTTCTAATGTCCAGGAAAATGTCCAGAGTGCTCTCAGCGACCGAAAACGATAGACCCCCCACGCAAACCAATATGAGTAGCGTGCGTTGCTAATTTGTGGTTCAACCCACACTCCACATCCGGTGTAAACTAGAAGGGATAAGACCGGGAGACACGAGTGAAGACAGCCGCAGCAGTCTGCGTAAACCAGTGAAATCGGACGACAAAAGTACGAGACAATCTACTGAAAAACATGAGTCACAAAGCAAGGCCTTAACTAAGAAAGTAGCTCGAGAGAAAACGAGCCAAATAAGTTTGAGCGTAAACGCTGACGTTATTAGATAGAAAAGTTAAGTGCCCCAATTTACGTTTCATAAAAAAACGAGAATTATCAAGATACAAATTTCGAACGAGGAGGAAAACGGTAAGCAGCCCGTGCTTAGAACCCTTTAGGTAACCACGCCTACATGTACGTTAGGTTGTAGATTCGACTCGTACTTTACTACAACTACACGAACTCAGTTCCTGGGATAAGGTATATAACGGTGATTGCCGCCTTGGTGCAACTTAAAACACTAAATAAATGCTCTCAGGACGTGTGGGATATGAGCCGGTGTTTTTGAAGACGAAAGCCTGAAATACGGCAGACAAACCTGTTAATTGGTATGCGAGTTGGAAACCCGGCACTTTTTCACTAGGCGCTTCATAAAAAAAACATCGAAACCATCAGTCAGGTATACGGTATTGGGTGGCGGCCCGCAATTATTTCTGGATCACGTGATTCGTAGCCAACATCACGCATCTATATGTGGAAACGGATATAAAGAGTGAAAAAACAATGTATTGCGCCACACGGATGGCATGATCACGCACATAAAAATCTCGTTGATAGCAATGAAAAGTCAGTCCGAAATCAGTCACTACGTGGTCGATGTACGTCTTTTTCTTAGCAGCTACAAATAAACTGACAACAATAAAAACATACTCACAATGAGAGCGGCCATCCGTCTCGTCGGGCGGTCGATAGTGTAAGCGGTGATTCGTCGGTGTCAGAACCTTGGGAGAATATGTTAGTCGGTTGGAATACTCCGAGTGCAAAATGGCAGCATCACAGTATTCAGCGTTGTTTAATTGTGATCTTTGTGGATGATAATATTCCACGGTTGACTTGAACGACCTGGCTCGAGCCTGTTGAGAAACAGATTCTAAACCGGAAAGGAAATCATCCATCTGATGGGATGATAAGCTACAACCACTATTCAACACTGATGTAGTCAATGTGCTTCCGGAGCTGCCACCACTGCTACCGGTGCCAGTGTGTATGGAAGGGGTCAGGGGGCTTGGGATGGCAGGGGACGCAGCTGGACAGTGACGTTGCGACGTGGGATGATTTTGTATCGGAGTTCGCTGAGTATTTGTAACAGCAGCTGATCGAATCGTAGTTGTCCTCGAAGAAAGTGGACTTTCTCCGGCAGAAGTGTTAGAGTATTTAGCGTTTCCAATCAAGTTGACTAGGGTTGTTAATGTTGAGACCAAACCCGGAACGTTTTGCTGGAAAAATGTACAAACGAACAGATAATGTTTAAATTCAAGGACGAATAGCAAGTAATCTTAGAATATTTGAACGCGTGGCGAGAGAAATTCTGTCTGATCGTAGACACGATTTCAAACTACACGAAATTATCGCAATGTGTTTTTAAAAAAAGTCGACTTTGAGCCTAAGTTAAGTTTTCCAATTTTGTTTCACAAGGCGTTTGCTGCTAAGTGATTTCTAGGCTAGGCTGGACAGCAAACCATCCAACTCAGTAAGCAAAGTAACCATCCATACACCCTTTTGATTTTGCATCTGTCGTGCATTACTACCCAAGATGGGACGTAATAAACTCAGTATGACCATCTCTCTCTAGCACCGTGATTCACGGAATCCTGTTTACACATACAAAAACTCAAACATCCATTTGCAACTAAGACACTCAAACCACTAGGAACTTAGCACAACTCGACCAGAATAAACGATCTGATAGAAGCATGACAGTTCATCAACGGTATATACCTTGCTTTGTAGGTTAGATCGTTGTTGCTCTGACGGCGTGCCTGCGAGAGGCATCTGAGGAAAAGCAGCACGGCCAAACGCAGGACACAATCGGTCTTCGTTCGGAGGCACATGAAAAGAATTCTTCATGGAGGGTTTCGAAAACGACAATGAACGGTGAGTTTCCTGTTCGTTCACAGAACCGTAAGATTTGGAAGGGAGTTCCGCTCCATGAGAATAGAGCGTACCGGATTGGGATCGTGGCACTTGCGGTGGGGCACCTGGGATCGATTTTGAGGTTGTCGAGCCCGGTGACTGTTCCAGCAATCCCCCAATAGAAGCACGGATAGCGTCCACAAGTTGCCGCAAGGGTTCCAGATCCAGCATTATCTAGCATTACAAAAAATGGCGATAATCACAAACCCACGCCGGAGTACATGCATTCCAATGACACAAACGCATATACTGTGCGATTCGAGAACGCTAAATCTGCCCGGCGAAGTCTAGCACAAGCGATATCAGTCTAACATAGGTGTGAATCAGCATCAACAGACAATAACCGACGCATTTGTTTATCAGCGGATTCTCAGGCTGATCGAAAGATCAACCATTTTCTCGACAAGGAAGGCCTGGAGACGGTGCTTGCAAACAGGCGACTTATTACGTCACTTAAACTGTATATCTTTAGACCGTCCGGTAACTGCCTCATCCGCTTCACAGGAAGGACGACGTTTGAAAAGCTGAAAAAAATCCCAGGAGGCACACCGTGAAGACGTTCATGAGGTAAAAAAGCAAGATTACTGATAACGAGGAAGATCTCTGACCACCGGTAAGCACTGTCCTCAGGGTCAGCCGCAAATTAGGGTGAGCGTACAGAGCCTAGCCCAGTAATCAACATGTTAAGGTGGTTCTGAACACTGCCACTAGATCGACCTGCGCGTACGTTTGAATTGATTCCGTTAGATCCCACCAAACTGCGGTTTATGTACATACTAAAAACCACATCTTACCCATCTGTTCTTATTTGCACCGCATATATATCTACTTACACACTACCCATTGCATGCAATACAGTTGGGACTGTGGACACTTTCATATAGTTAGGCAGCACTATCTGTTCAACATAATGTTGATGATGTGACATCGCCAAGGATACCAGGCATGAGTTGTCTTAGCCAGCGTGTCATCTGTGTCGTCAAAAAGATGTCTGATTGTCGTGGTATGTAATGCTTGTGTGCGTTTTATTTTGCTCTAGGGTTCGGAAACATGGCCTGTTCGCAACGAAGATGTCAGCCGACTTGCTCGATGTCTTCGTCAATTAGTCCATATTAAGTGGACCGATCGCATGAACAATGTGACCGTTCGTCGGCACGTATCCCGACCTATACTGCTACCTTGACGAGGTGGTCGGGCTTGTGTGCTGTTTCGATCCGGCGGGCTATGCTGACTAGGACTCCGGTCCTTCCAGGTTCAACCCTGTCAGACAGGCCAAAGGGGAGCAGCCAGACGAAAAGCAGTTACACTCATAGGATTGTATGTCGCACTACTGACCGCGTAGGAGTGCTTAGGTAGTGAGGCACGATCCTATGGGCATACAGCAGAACTATTTTTATAGTTGCGGCACTGCTGTCTTCCGTATCAGGAAGAAGGGGTTAGAAAAGGTACCCTCAAACAAAGAGCACTCCGATCGCCCAACGGTTGACCGTGACCGCCGGCGTATTATCCAATACGGTCGAAAAACATCTATCACCCAAAAGCCCGATGTAGCTTTGAGTACATCCACTGCGCGCAGCAGTGCTGAGAATCAGACATCCATGTCTTATTCACTGCGCCCTCGGGCTAGGCAAGCCCCTCACTGCCAAGTGAGTCAGACTTTTGAGTCATTGGCTCCGGGTGGGGTCCCCAAGAAAACCCTGTATCCTGTTGTCTCGCAGGTCAGACTTTTGAGTCAGAGACTCGGGGTGGGTCCCTCAAGTCAACCCCCTTCCGCGGCATAAACGACCGGGAAGTATCAGAAGTTATCGCTCTCCCGACAGTGAGGATGCGCGATCAATTGGTCAACTACTCACGTTGCACAGCCTGCGATGGTTAGGTCACGTACTCCGCATGCCAGCTGAGCGTTTACCGTACCGGGCATTATATACTGAGACCACCAACAGTTGGGTGAAACCACGTGGTGGTCAAGCGACAACGTGGTCACGAAATATGAAGACCCTGATTGTCCCATTCAGCAAAGTGGGTAGGGTGTCGCCTACTTGGATGGGGTCGTTGTGATCACTCGAAAAGCTCGTTAGAAACACTATCCGAGATGGCAATGTGCAGTAGTCAGTGGCGTACCTGCATTCATACCATTTTTAGTTCTTCCGCCTAGTCTTCTTTTATTATTTTTTAGCCTTTTTATTAACGTTTTTTCTGGGATATTAAATGTCACTGTTGAGGTAAGCGACGGCCCGAGTCACAGTACCTTCTGCTCGAGCTGATGGGTGTTATGATGATCGAACCTTAATTAATTACCTTCTGGACGGCGTGGTCACCACACCGACACAGTCGCTCATGCTAGACAGGCCAATAGGTAAAGGTCTGACAAACCACAGTCTGTAGGTTGGGGGTTGGAAGAAGGTTGGCATCTTTTTCCGGAAAAAGTACCAGTTCTGGTACATTGCCACCCCGCTGCCTTGCGGTACAGGCTTTTGAGCCAAAGGCTTTGGTTGAGAACCCTAATCGTTCTCCTGTCTAGGTCTGGGCGTCCTGGCAGTATCTCAGCCCACACAACCATGAATATTCACAACACAGTAATTTCATACTGCATCGGCCGTCTCGCAGTATAAACCGGGTCGCCCTATCTGCTGCATACAGCAGGTGGATAGGCGAAAACATGCTACTGCTGACCCTCCCCACTGTCCTATCAAATTTAGCTCTCAGGCCCCTCCCGACCTCCATTTCTGATAATTACTCTACAGGTCCCACAACAGATGTAGCTAACTGTGGTAACACTGAGCCGGTAAGTTCCGTCTCTTGCCATTCAGCTTCAGGCCTCCCTCGTCCCTTGCTTAGACCTAGAATGCGAATTAATATAGGTGCCTTCAACGTTCGCACGCTAAAACAGATAGGTCAACAGGCCGCTCTCGCACGAACGTTAGACTCGTTAAATGTCGATGTCTTGTATTTCGGAGACTAGAATCCAGGACAGTAGTCAACGTATGGAACTAACAGCACCCGCATTGTCTACCCGATACTGGTTATACACTTCGGCTGCGGCTACCAGTCAAGCTGGAGTAGATGTAGTCCTCAGCAAGCCGGCCGCACCCGTACTAGTCGATGGCATTCCTGTTAACGGTAGACTGTGCGCCGTTCGTTTGCTCTATTCTGTTAAGACCCGCTTCAGGCGCAAAACCTGAAATTTTTTCCTTCGAAAATACCCAATGACGTCATGAGAATGACAAAGTAGCAAACAAGACTTGTTTGTTTGTTCCATCATCAGGCTAATAACAACAAAATAAACGTGAAAAAAATATAAACTAGGATCAGCGAGAAATATGGTCAATAGAGGTTATGGACAGCGTTTGTTATCAGTTACGCAATCACTGTTCCAAATCGTGGGCTTGATTGATTGTGGGCCAGGGGAGATTAAGTGTCCGCACGAACTTCTTCTGTGCGCAGAGGTCAGGGTTACGCATCGGATACTAATGGCCTCGGCAACGGTATTTTCACCAACCGTATTGTCGATCGAACACGGTGAGATTCTGAATGTTGACCGTTGCCGATTGCACAATCTTGACCTTTGCGCTCAGAAGTGCATGCGGACACCTGATCCCTGGTCCACAACCAATCAAGCCCACAATTTGGAACAGTGAGTGCGTAACTAACAACAAACACCGTCCATAACCTCTACTGACCGTAGTTCCCACTCAAACTAGTTACTGTATTTCGAGTTTACTGTGTTGAAATTAGCTTGATGATGAAACACAGAAATCTTTTCATTTTTTGCTTATGCTCCAATTTACTATAATGACACCGGCGACAAGGACGCCTTTTATTCGGATCCGGCCGGAGATATGAACGCCCAGTCGGCCGCCTTGGTGAAGGCCGAAGTCTCGTTTAGGTGGCAAGTTTGGGATAGCATCACATCGCTCGGATAATGGTGGGCGATTGTTGCAGCTATGCGCTGAGCATAAGCTATTTCTAGCCAGCACTAGTTTTAGACATCGTGAACGTCAGTTCTACTTGGTGCCCACGTTCTCCAACTCAGGACTGGCCTCGTAGCTGTAAGTTATGGGTGGCGTGGTTCGATTCAGGACTATCGTTCTTATTGGAGCACATGATTGGATTCGGACCATGCGTTGGTACGTTATCGTTTCGTTCTCACTTTTGCTTGGCAACGACTGGCTGTTGAAAAGCTGGTTATACCTTCGGTAAAGCGTAAGTACCAAACCAGCTAAGAAAGCTGCCTTAGTGGTACTCACTCCGAAGATCCTAATAGCTGCTGGACTCAAATCTCACAGGCCAATTTATGAAGCAGGTACTGTAGCATGCGGTAAAGGGGTACATGGGTTGAACAAACATTGGACCTCGGAGAAACCCTTGGAGGTGTTGGAAGCTAGGTGGAACATTCCTCCTGGCAGTTCATATAGTCAGTTTTGGAGAGATATTCGTAGGAATCCGAAACGTAGCCTAAAGGCTTATCGTGAGGCTTGGTCCATGGGAAGTGCTAGGAAAATATAAGCCAATTTTACTTCAGAGAACGTCGTCAGGTTGTTCAAGCTTATCTGCACCACTGGTCCGAGGCGACTCTGTCAGTGAAGCTATCAGCGAAGTAGATAGCATACTTATTTAGAAGTCTAGAAGTCAGAGTGAGTTAAGGTGGGCAGAACACTGAGGGCCAAATTATAACTGCGTCTGCTACCGTGTTGTCGCATCAACGTGTGATGTAGCACACGCTCGCCCAGAATTTGTGACCCCCAGCACCTGAGGTTGCGCCATGTCGCATTCGAATCACAAACGAATAAAGTGCTCTTGGCCCATTGTGATCTCATGCCGGCCTGTGTCACCAAGCAAGTGGGGGGTGACGTTAGTTAAGCTCTCCGTGCGGTTGTTTCAACTTGCGTGGACGACGGAAACCATCCCTCTATGCTGAGATCACCCGATAATAGTCCCCATATTCAAGAAAGGCATCAGGGACTCTTGCGAAAACCAGGCAGGAATTAGCCTGACCCCAATAATTACTAGGGTTCTGTCGTCCATTGTACTTCGTCGACTCACTGCAGCCCTGGAGGCAGACATTAAGGAAGAACAGGTAGGGTTTCGCCTTGAGCGAGGATGTATTGGTCAAATTATCATTCTTCGCCAAGTTATGGAGCAGCGTCACTGTAGCTACCAACGTGTCATTCATGGACTTATCATCATAGACAGAAGATAAATCACGTGTGTTCGCACCGCAATGCTTAGGCTTGCCCATTATGCAACAACGAAGTAAGAAATAACCTAAATAGGAAGAAGAGGAAAAGAGGTAGGAGAGGGAAAGTGGACCTCAACTATAGAAAGAAAGCCTACGGGTCTATATCTCCAACACATCAACCACCAATCAATGGCGCCCTACATCTTTTGACAACAAACAGCCGGCCAACAATTGCCGTCATTTTCGACTTAATGGACGTTCGACTGCGGTGATGGTTGATTTACGCTTATGGGAGTCGCTTAAAACGTAAAGAGGGATAATGTACGCGACTATGTAAGTATGAACATAACTGATTTCGGTTGCTGTTTTTCGGCATACTACTAAGTTCAAGGTATAGGGATTTACGGGTGAACTGTCTGACCCAGTTTCTCAACACCATGTAGTGTGTATGCGTCAAGAGCTGTCCCCTTTCGCCATTTTTGTTCAATTTCGTCATAGACGAAATAATGGAGGACTGTCTGCGGCACTCAAATGATGCCGGCGTGGACCTCCTACCTGGTGAAAGACTGACTGATCTTGATTATGCTGACGATAAGGTATTGCTGTTTGACAACTTTCAAGCGGCACAAACAACACTGGACGCTATTTCGCGTTCTGCTAAGTACTTCGGAATGCGCTTTGCAGCCTCAAAATGCAAAGTGCTTCTGCAAGATTGTTGTGATCACGTAGATTTAATGTTAGATAATGAAGTCATGGAGATTGTTGACCGGTTTGTATACCTGGGAAGCTGCATCAGCGGTGGCGTCGGAGGTGTAGGAAATGAAATAGAAGCGCGTATTTCCAAGGCTAGGGGGCGGTGTTCGCTAATCTAAGACACCTATGGCGACAGAGAGGTATTTCCCTAAAGCTTAAGGGTCGTGTATATCAAACAACAGTGAGGGCTGTATTACTTTACGGCAGCGAAACCTGGCCACTCAGGTAGAGGACGTGAACCGTCTCCAGGTATTTGACCACCGATGTCTGCGTTCAATCGCTCGTATCGGGTGGCACCAGCGAGTAAGCAACGAGGAGGTTAGGAAGCGGGTGTTTGGCACTGATTGTCAAACGAGTTCTTTTGTTCAGTCGCTACATTTGCACAGACTTAGATGGTTGGGTCATGTACTAAGGATGCCAAGCTAGTCGCTTGAGCCCAAACACCATGAAGCCCTGTTCTCCGCGACGCTAGTGGGCTGATAGGTGCAAAGTGGACAGATGATGACCATGAGGCGGTAGACAAATAAACGTTTACGTAAGGGCGTTGTCATGAAAGGTCGGGTTCGTCTCCGGCTGGGCCCAATCGCACTCACAGGAGTCGTGGCGTCTAATGATGGAGCATTTTAGGTGAGATGGCGGCTAATCGAGCTCAGTGGCGTGAATGCTGTCGTTGTTTGGCCGAGTTGTCTGTGAAGTGAGTGCACTTTATGATGCGGGGCAGTGAAAGCCGTAAGGAAGCTGTCTCGCTGATGACGCCTTACTTTCACTCACAGCTCGGTTGTTTGTTTGCAAGGTGTAGGCGCCTTGATGTATGTTTGAATATAGACGTAGCTATTTTTTAGTAGTTAGGTCCACTTCCCCTCCCTCTATTTTCTTCTTTCTTCCTATATGTCTTTTTCTTTTCTTTGTTCTTCGTGGTTGTGTGGCGGTCAAGCATCAGTGTGAACCACCGCTGTCTATGGTGATGATGATGAACAGTGACGTGGAATATCCTAGCAGAAAATGTTACTAAGAAGAAGCCCCCATAGCTTAGTTGGTTAGAGCGCCGTACGTATTTGTTCAACAACTCAGGGACATAACACTGAGACCCTCGCAACTCAGAGTCGGTGGCTGGAGACGTTAGGTGAGATGGCGGCTAATCGAGCTCAGTGGCGTGAATGTTGTCGTTTGTCCGAGTTGTCTGTGAAGTGAGTGCATTTAATGACGCGGGGCAGTGAAAGCCGTGAGGAAGCTGTCTTGCTGATGACGTCTTGCTTTCATCTACAGCTTGGTTGTTTGTTTAGAGGCTGTAGGTACCTTGACGTTGATTATTTAAATATAGACTTAGCTATTTTTAGTAGTTGGGTCCCCTCCAGTCCCCCCCTCTTCTAACATCTTTCCATATAGGGTTTGTTTTTTCTTCTTTGTGGTTGTGTGGCAGTTAAGCATCAGCGTGAATTGCTGACGTATTGCTGTCTGTGATGATGATAAAAAGTACCTTAATGAGTACACTGATCGGGTGTGCAATGCGGTCGTTCGCCGGCGCGTATTAGGAAACGCTCGGGACACCCGATCAGTTGGTCAACTAACCAATTTGCTTACTCCACGGTGACTAGGTAGCGCACCCTGTGTCGGCCGAGTGTTTTCCAAACTCGGCATTGGTCACTGAAACTACCAACAATTTGGCAGGTAATCAGGCATCGACGTGGCCACGAAATAAAGCCCCGAGTGCTCCGGTGGGTAAAGTGGACAGATGTTACCTGTTTGACTTGAATCCTAGTGATCATTCAAACCAACGGTTAGAGACATCTGGTGGCAATGCACCGCCGTCAACGGCGTATCTGCATTCACAGCTCTACTTTCTTCACTTAGTCTTTTATAATTAAAACCCTTTCAGTAAACCCATCGTCATTGTGATGAACAGCGACCTGAGCTGCAACGTCTTCAAGTCAGGCTCAAGCCGGCCGTGAATGAATGGATGAGGGCCAGGCGGAGAATCTTGCACCTGGTATCGATCAGAATATTGCCGAGACGTTCTACATTATAATCTCCACACAAGCGTACGTCCAAAACGTCGTCTAGTACAAAAGTGAACAGAGACCAAAACCCGGAGCCAGTTGCCCAAAAACTTTCCCTATGCCTGTAGTGAACATATAATGACCTCAGCAGATCTACATAGTTTGACCGGAATCTTCCGGGGAGGAATTGGCAGAAACCAAACTGACGAGTTTCAAATCTAAGAACACTACCCGCTGATAGTCCTCTGTAAGTGTCGAGGTACTGAAATCTGTCGCAGGGAAAAGAATGCACCTAAGAGTAAGTCGGATTCCTGTCTGTTCTTCAGGTACCTTGGCCCTGGGGAATGAGGCAACAGCAAGCCGGTGACTTGGGCGCAACAGAAGACAAGATTAGTTGTGTGCTGTATGTGCTGTATAGATATTAGGTCATTCAGTCAAACGCAAGTAACCGGTGATAGGTACCGCCTATGAGGTAATTCCAACTTTCGCATTATCGGAAAAAGTACTAGCAGTTTCAGGCCATCTATTACACAGTCTCCGGATAGGCGGAAAATATGGGTCAGGGATGTGGAGCACTACTCTCATTTGCCTTCAGGCTCCTAAATATTCCTATTTTTTTGCTTTTGACAGAAGGTCGTCGGGAAGGTGAATTATTGAACACTCCAATTCGATTATTTACAAGATTAAGCTTAGCCAACTTAATAAGTTGGCGCTGATCATTGAACTACATTAAACATCGCCACTGATGTTAAGTCAACGACCAACACAATTACGGATCACAAAATAGCACCCTGTCATTCTGAAGCAGATTCCAGAGTCACATGTGAATTGGATACTATCAGGCTACGTAGGTCGGTGGATACTGAAATTGTGCAGTGGGATGATCTAGGAGACTCGATTAAAACGGACAAACATCATAGGCAGGAAGAAAACGCTACTGACGAAGGTGACGTTCGTTAACACGTTTACGTTGATTTTCGGTCCTTAGAGACTGTCCAATAAGTTACTGCACACACTGCTGAATCCCCCACGAAATAAACGGACAATAGGACGCTGCGGAATGATCCTCAAATTCGAAACACGGCAATATCATTCGGTTCAGATGTAATATTCCACGTAAATGGAAGTCTAATTAACCGTGACCTACCCTTTTTTGTGCAGTCGCCACTACAATTGTTCACTTCCGACGCTTTTGACGGACTACAAGTAAGTCTCTGAGAAACGTCGAGATTGTGCGAATTGTTCCGAACACACTTAGCGGGTTGTACAGACTGACTGTTTGCCAGCGTGTGAGATGGCGAGCTTCCACCGGACATGGGGGAACTTCCGGGGGATATGTCCATGTCGTCGGTCGGATGCAATCTACCAGAGAGGTTATTCGTCAGGTGTCTTCTGGACTGTACAGTTAAACCGAAAGCCTGAGAGCCACGATGATCATCTAAAGGAATGATAACTCCAAAGAGAAACTTACAGTGTCTCTTGGGACTTGACCGTGAGGTGGGACGTGACCGGTGATTGAAAGACCTGGGAGTAAGTTCCGTCAAACAATTTACACGCGTCACTGATGAGTCCATCAAGGCTGGCGAGATTTTATCCCCAGCTGCTTGATTTACCCGACGCACATCGCTCGTATACTTGCCTCGTTTAGGTGACAAGCAATTGCCGTAGACAGAATCCCTAACATTGACGGACGACGTCACGTGCAGACGTTTCGTGGATTTTCCTAGGAAATAACCCACGAATAATTAGAGACCTACCATCAACCGTTACTTGTTCACGACTCCCAAGACGTCGAAGTAACTCCTCGTGATCCATGTCAGGGAGCTTCCAGTCAGGAGGCTTTTGCCACTGCGAGACCTCAGTGATACAATTATAAAAGTAAATCTTCCCCTTGGAGCTCAGTTGTTCCGACCAGTCACCAGACACACGGATTGCGTTTTTCTACGAGGAGAAGCATACCAACATTGACAACTGGTCAAACCTCAAAGCGTCCTCTGGCTGCCCCCATCTTTTTCGTTTTTTGAGTTACTGAGTCCGCGGAATGGCTAGAATAATCTGTGTAAACTAAAATAGGTTTTGTGAAAAGAGCAAATAATTGTACCTTCCATACGCAGCACCGTGTAAACTTGTATGTTTGAGCTTTTTATAACACCATATAACTTTCTGTAATTAATGGAACAGCGATATTATACAATACTAAAAGTCCAGAGGTCACAGGATCACCAGATATGAGAACCCGGACAGAAGTATGCGGGCGCGCGCAAAACAAATCAGCAGCGCCATGTTGTCCCTAGCGTTTGATGTGAACATTTAAAACAAACTAGTTAGTTGTAACGAGCGCATCACTTCGGACTTTAATAAAGGGAAATCTGGAATCGTTTATTTATGTGATTCCACCAGACAGGCCTAACAGAATGTTGGTTCACTTTTACTACCTTCCTGGAAGTTGGTGATTTTTGTGAGATATCGATTTCACTAGTGGCCTCAGTTCAGTTCAGTTCATTTCTCAGAACGAGGCGGATTCAGCTCGAACCTGTCTAGTTTCTCGCACCAGTAAGCTTCTGAGGGCCCTCAGTGCTGCGAAGAAAATGGAAAAAAAATTCTCGCTCACGAGTAATCATGATGGTCACAGGGTTAAAGCTGAGGAGTTCAGACTATCAGTGCTATCGGAACGCAACACATTCACGGCTACCACTGATACGCACAAGTTTATCATCTCATTGAAATGATGTGAAACAAGAGATAAGTATAACACCAGTATGGGTTCGATTGTTGAAACCCATACCTCCAGATACTAAGAATAAATTTGTAAATAAATAAATAAATAAAAGCAATGAATAAAATTAAAAGATGGATGACAATAATGGCGAATAAGGATTGGGAGCTTATTAACTTAAATCTGTGACGAAGAATGTACTAGGGAATCTCACCCAAACGAAAATCTTATAACAGGTCAGGGAAGAAAGATGGCCGCCATTCATCAAGCCCTCTTTTGAACTCTGTCCAACTGCCAGAAGATACTATAATGTGTGGGAGCATGTTCCAACAGTTGGTGACTCAACATACTTGTCAGCTTGATCGATGTAGTGACTTTGTTTTTCTCCAACTTGAGACTGTGGCCTCGGAGATGTATGTCTGTTAGCAGACCGAACACAGGTTCCGCCTCAACTCCGGTTATTCTCTCAAGAACCTCGAGGGTTTCTATCAGGTCGTTTCTAACCAGGTTTTCTCAATGTGTTTCCGTACCAGTTATTCCGCATTCCCCACGTCAGTCTTGTAAGACTCCTCGGAACCTTCTCTAGTACCTTCGTGTCTTTTACCATACCCGGGCTCCAAATCTGTTCACAGTATTCCATGTGTGACCTCACATCCTCCTTATAAAAGGTTAACAATACCTCCAGTCTCATTGACGCGAACGTTTTTCTTAACGTATACAGCGCTCTATTTCCTTTGCTGGCCGCTTCTTAACACCGTCCATAAACTTTGAAGCCCCTTGGTTGTTTCAAGCACCCTCAGCTCCATGTCCTCACCCTCCTCGCCGCCAACCTGACAGACTCTACACTCAAGGGTAGCTGTCATTCACCTGTTCACCTTTGGACAATATTTAGATCCTCCTGCATGCGCGTGTTATCAGGATTTCCTACGACCTTCACATCATCGGCAAAGATGTAGCAGAGAGACGTAAGGTTCATAGTGAGATCACAGATGAATACTGAAAACAGTAGTAGTCCAAGCACTAGCTCCTGAGTCACCTCATTAACCACACCTTCTGTGGACCTTCCACTAGCTATCTCTGCATGGAAGGTGCGACTCCTCAAGAAGTCCTGTATCCATCCTATCAGTCTTGAAGGAAGCCAAAGGTCTCTAGTTTGAGGATTAGCAATCGGTGGTTCACTGAATCGAATGCCTTCCTGAAGTCCAAGTAACAAACCTCAACTTCTCCCCCCTATCCACCTCTCCGTGATCTCGTCGAGGAAGCAAATCAGATTGCTGAGACGAGATTTATGCCTCGCCAATCCATGTTGGTCTGCGAAGAGCAGTTTACTCATCGTAAGGTGCCTCAAAATCCAATCATTGATAGTTGTTTCCAATAGTTTCAGAACAACTTATGTAAGACTTACTGGTCAGTAGTTTCTCACCTCGTGTTTCTTATCCTCTTATGATCGGGTATAACCCCTGCCTTCCTCCAGTTATCTGGGATGATGGTCTTTTTCGTCTGATGGGGCCCTCAATTCGCCCATCTGTAAGTATACCTAGAGCAGTTCAGCTCAATGGCGAAGTTAGATTACACGTTATTCAATTGCGCCAAAGCCTTTATCTGTGTCCAAAATGGGCCTTCTCAGATAATAATGCTGAGTTGTCATCCAAGGAGATCGATGGATCAGCGGCGATTTCTTGCTTGTACACTGATCAGAACAAACTTTAATGTGACCTATTTCCCCTTTCGCCATCTTCGCAAACCTTCCCCAAGGGTCCGCGCAAGTTTGCATATTGTTTCCTCCATAACTATCATATTTACTACAGGACACAATTGATGCTGACAACTGAAAAATCTGGAAGGTTAACAATTCGATGGATTTACAGAAATTTGAAGAACGATCGCTGGTCAGAAGGCTGCAATCTCCATCTCATCGTCAGCAAGATTTCACGCATGCAACTCGATGGAGACTGCGGGGAACGGTTCATGCGAATGTGGCACAGTGTGGAATATATCGTGGAAGGACAACCAAAAAAGCTTAAGCATTTGGAGCTATTTTATTATCTTCCTATTACCCACCAGATGACCGCTAATGGGGAAATGAAACAGGAATTCAAAAAGAGCAGTTCTCATCACAGACCGACACGTATTGTAAGCTACTTTCTAGGCCCGTAAGTCCTGCTTACAAATGCCCATGAACGCGTTAAGTCTCGTCAAGAAGGTAGGCCCCATAGTAACACGTGTCTGCGAAGTAGACCGTCGAATGAAGTAGCTGCAGCCTCTTGCTGGACGGCGTCTGTCTTTTTAAGCTCCGTAGCACTAAGCGTAACCTACTCCTCTAGTTTATCCTCTAGGGCCAAGCTTTGAATCCCGGGCATATAGTGGTTGTGTGAGCAACGATTCAGTCTAATCGCAATGTTTATCGACAGGAGGGATCTAAAGTAACCGCATCCGTAAGCAACGGACGCCCATAAATTCTGAGCACGCTATGCAACCGATTTCGGAAAGAAAAAAGAAAGGCGGTCGTGTTGGCAAGATTTTCACTTAATAAGGCGCCTACTCACAAGAAACTTACAGAAAACTGAACAGAAGGAGTTAACAACAAATCGCAATATTGAGTCGACCAAATATGTGGGTCCCGAGAATAACGGTTCATGTGAATATGACCGAACGCAACAACCGCGTGACGGCGGAGCGATCAAGCGCAAGCAAGGCCAGAGTACATACAAACAAAGGTTCAGCAATGAGAAGCGAATAAGAAAAACTGCGCGAGAGCAAGTTTCTACACGACATCAAGGGTTACCGATGCATTAAGATTACCGTTCGTAAGAGAAATGATTTGTCGCGCGCGTAACCTTAACGGTCGTGTCAGTTCTCGTAAGAAAGGCTCTTAGTCACTACCGAGAAAATTTTCAATGTTAGAAGAAGAAGAATCAAGGAGAATGGAATAAATGAAGGGAGGGAACGTGGTTGGCGACCTTCTATAGAACGCAAAAATCATCATGTACGCAATACAAGCAGGTACTTTCACGCGGGACTTGCACAGCAGTTCTTTTTCCATGGCGTTTCACATCGGTTGACGTGGTCATCGCGAATAGGTGTGTGGACTGAGGCTCAGACGTTGCACAGACAAAGATTCTTCTAGTTGGTTATCAACAACTCGAGGAACCATCCCTAGGAACGAGCCGCTTGATGTTCCAGAGGTCACCTGGCGACCTGGAGATTTCACCGGTCGACCTGCTGTGCGGAGGACAAAAAAGTTCCAGGCTTTATAAGTACACATTTTTCCTTGGTCTTACATAATACAGCACGGGATTGTTTGCTCTCATGTAATATGACTGTGTGGCACAAATCGAGAATCTAGGCTGTTTTCGATTTCATCGCTCGCTAACAGCCGACCTCCAACATTCCTGGATTTTGAGCATGGTAGATGATTCGCATAGCATTCCATGTAGTAAATATTCAGTGTCCATTCCCAACCACCCTTTAATGTTGTACGTTTGGTTACCACGCATCACTGAACAGAAATGTAGTACGCCGTACATCAAGACTCATTTATAATGTTATTTGTTCCCCGTTTACTTAATAAAATGCGAGATTAATGACCTTACATGTTCTCGGTTTACTTTCCTCAAAGGCAGTGTGACGCTGTAACATTCGTTTGGACTTTCTTTTTACTCGTTACCTACTTCCCCTCTTTGCGAGTAGTATGCTTTATGGCATAATTGTGCCCATGTGGAGGTCGCTTTGGCCGCCATCTTGAATTTGGACATTTCTGCTTATGCTCGACCGCTGACGGTCGAAAACTCTCTCGGGACGTACCATTTCGAACGTATGTGACATTTCATATTGATTCCATATATCTACTCTTATGTATTTGCTGATATCCATGTATTTTCTATTATAGAAACATTACCGAGCTGTTTGCGGTCGTTATCAGTTTGATTTGACCTCGGGGTGTTAAGTTCTAGTGGTACCCAGCTGACCTCTGAAGAAACGCAGAGCGGATTCTACAAATTTGTTCGAAGTCATGTCCCAGCAAACAGAAGACCTCTACCCGCCTGAACTCTCTCAGTATTCAACAGCCGGCACTGCATCTGCAAATTCCCCTGTGGGACAGCTGCACAGAGACAGAGAGTTGGAGGTAGAGCTGTGAAACTTCGCACACAGGAAGTAAAACGAATAGAACTCGAAAGAATGATACAACAGCGAACGACGATCGACAGGGACGAATACGAACGTAAATCTCTGGGTGATCTAAATAAATTACCCATTGAGACACCACCCTTCACCCGAGCAACTGAACGTCAGACAGACTTACCTAGGCGAGAAATACAACGGTTTGCTGGCAACCCTAAGTCATACTGGTCCTTCACTAAAGCATTTGAATCAGGTGTCGAGAATAGGACGAATGATAACCAAGCCAGGCTGGACTACCTGATACAATATTGTGATGGACCTGCGAAGGCCTCGATTCAACATTGTACCATTCTCGAAGAGGATCGGGGCTATCTAGTCGCCAAGGAAATTCTTCGCAAACGGTTTGGACAAAACCACATGGTGGCAAAAGCACACATTGATGAACTTCTGGACGGTCCGCGTCTAACTGACAACGATTCTGCAGCATTAGTCCAGTTAGCTCAACAGATGACAGTGTGTGAAGTAACGCTCCGGCAACTGAATTACGATTCCGACCTTAATTCAAGCAGAACGATTGAAACGATTGTTCGGAGGTTACCCCCCGAATTGCACTTTAGATGGGCGGACGAGGCCGCAATCATAACTCGTTATAATCGTGAACCGCAGTTCACCGATCTAACAAGATTCGTGGAGGAACGTGCCGATGCCACTTCCATGAGATACGGTGAGCTGGCAGTAAGTCTTAGATCCGAACTATATGACGGTCCCAGACAAATGAAGGCACGATCGAACCCAGTTGGCATCAGGAGGAACACCCATGTTGTGCAAAGCGACGGTTCGACCATACGTAACATGTACGGTTCTCGCCTTCGTTGTCCTATTTGCGAGGACAGTCATTTCCCTGATCAATGCCCATTATTTCTTAGCAAATCGATAGAGCAGCGTTTTGAGATTGTTCGAACTAGGAAATTATGTCTCCAATGTTTGAAAGCCAACCACATGGCTAAGGAATGCAGATCAAATAGGAGTTGTAGTGCCCAAGGGTGTGGACGGAAACATCACCACCTACTGCACTCCGACTCACCCGTTACTATCGTTGAAGAAGCATCCATCGTCACCAACCACCATGCAGTTGGATTTCATCAGCATGATACACCTCAACCATCTACAGATAGACCCCAGGTTGCTTTGGCTATTGTTCCTGTTACTTTACGTTATGGAGAGAATATCGTTCAAACTTGTGCGTTTCTAGACAACGGGTCAGATTGCACCCTTATCGATGAGTCAATAGTCAACAAGCTTGGGATGCAAGGAAGCCAGAGACAACTCAAATTGTGCACGCTTAATAGAGAGACCATGTTTGAATCGGTAGCCGTCCAGTTCGATGTTGCTTCCACTGATTCTGAGGCGGTCATTCATATTGAGCAAGCGTGGTCAGTGAAGACGTTGCCTAAATTACGTACATTTCGTCCGAATACTCAGCAGTTATTGTCATGGCCGCATTTACGGGATATAGCGTTTGGCCCATATTCCAACCGCAATATCGGTTTATTGATTGGATGTGACGTCCCAGAAGCGCACTGGGTCATTGATCAGCGAAAGGGAAAGAAGCACGAACCATACGCGATTAAGACAGTCCTAGGGTGGATGTTGGTGGGCCCAGTTGGAAAATCAATCAACGCCCGGACGGCGGTGAACTTCATAGGCATTGATGCGTTACAAGATAACTTGGAAAGATTGTACCAACAAGACTTTATCGACGCGGGCCCCGTAAAGGAAAAGGAAATGTCTGTAGATGATCGTCAGGCTATTGGGTTGATGGAAACTTCAATACGACTAACTGACGATCACTACGAGGTAGCTCTCCCTTGGCGTCCTGGATCCTTCCTGTCACTTGACAACAGGCCCATCGCTCTGAAACGTCTGCACATGCTACGACAGCGCCTTATGAAATGTGGTAATTTGGCACAGCACTATTCTCACGTAATGGGTGTGGTACATCAGTCGAGGCCATGCCGAGTTAGTCCCTAAGGACGG
>LOND01001387.1:0-10975 GCA_014220965.1 Paragonimus kellicotti | reverse complement strand
TTCATATTTTTTCAGTTATTGCCGTATCAAATCCAGTTTAACGAGGCCTCATCCTTAACCGTTTGGAAGATGTGCTATACTCCCTGGCGTTGGATATTGCGATAGCATTTATTGGATCGTCCGACTATGCATAAATTGGTGTGAATTAGAATGGTTAACGAACGCTCTGATAACTTGCACATCACCTCATCCGAAACCAAACTTCAGTTAACCATATGTTACATGCCTAGTTGCTTCAATGAAGTTAGCACCCTCTACCCAACTGAGGATTGGTTTTCACGGGTTATCGATCCGAGTGAACACAGCGATTCTATCTAGTCTCCCTCTGAACTGACCGCAATAGCTGGACACCGTTCAAATGGAGTTGTCTCCGATCGTTTGGTGATCATCTGGGCAGACCTTTTGCAAACTTACTGGCATGGTGGTTCACATCTTAGACTCATAATAACGGGAGATAAAGTGCAAATCCCGGTCCATATGAGAATATGCCATACTGGCGAGTTCTAGAATGTACGAAACTCGAATTTAGAACGTACCTCTGAATTGGGCTGTCCTACAGGCAGCGGTCAAGCGCAGTTGGTTACCAGATTGGATTCCGATGAGCCTGACTGATTTTTAAATTTACGCAACCGTGATGTTATCAACGCATAAATGATGGTTAACAGTTCGACCGATGCAGCCCTCCTCTGTTTATCAGTGTATGTTCAAAAACCGAAGTCGACATTCAAAACCACAAGCTGACTGGAACCGAGTAATCTGTCTTCACACTTGAATGCCCGTATGAACTGTTTAAAGCGCTTACTTTCCTCATGTGTACACACTTGAGGCTCTGCACTCTTTCTCAACCATAATCTTTGAATATCCACTGCCACCGGGAGCTTTACATTGCGGATAAACGAGACGTGCTCAGAATTCCGCTCAACAGTCATGAAAATCTGTTTGTCGGTATTACATACGGTGTGCCATCATGTTTTATCAGGCTGACCGTATTGCTGTCAGTGCTTCCTTTAGTCTCTTTATTATGGGTCAATGCAGTGAATGCGACCTTCGTGCAGCATCGACACTTCAGCTGGACTCCGATCGTGGAGTCTCGGAATCCTTTGCGAGAATGCTGAGTGGGAACCACCAAACGCAACGGGTCAAATGATTTGGACGAATGGTTGAATTACTGCTAGCTTAGCTTTCATTTGTTACTGGATTCAGGAGGTCTAACAAATGTTCCATTTCGGACTTTGAGGGAGCAGAATAAGCACATCTAAGATTCCTGCTCAGAACGTTCCACCTACAGCCTGGCGCTCATTTCGAGCAGAGCTCTTCCGGCGCCTCTATTCGACTTAGAGAGAACAATACTTTAATTTTTTCCTCAGAATTTTGGCTACAAGAATAAGTTCTTGCTTTATGCGATGTTTCAGGATAGGATAACTGTTAGTATTGATAACATGAGTTAACAAGTGTAGGCTTGAATCTTTAGGTATTGATCGAAAATGACGGCTCAAGGCGAGACAACTGAGAAAAAACGTTCACGAACTGCACTTGCGAATCCGACCGCCTGGTTTTTTATTCAATACAGTCTACAACCCAGTGGCAATACTTCAATCAGCTTTTTATCCGGCTGCAGTGAAGAAGAATTATGAACGTACCGTCCTGGGTTGGCTGGGAATTCATGGATCAGCTTCGCTGAACTGAATTGCTCCTGCAGTATGGCCTGCTTCTCTTCTAGCCGCTTTTCCGCAATCGGAAGGATGTGAGTTTCTAAGGTCAACACGTTCTTCGGGCGTCAGCTGCTCCAGACAGTGCTCACATTTGGCCAGGTTCAACTCCAACTCTTCAAGTCTATTCCGAGTGGTATCACTTTCGTCAGGTGTGTGTTGCTCTAGTGATGTTACAGTGACACTGGTAAGATTTCTCCCTAAAACTGTCCAGAAATGTCCCAGGTATTCACGTTTTATTACACTTGTCCAGCGCACGAATTTCGGCATCCGCCACTGTCAGTGTTTGCTTGTGTTAACTTACAAACTGTTAAGTGTTGCAGTAGTTAGTGGGTAATCTCTGGCTCATTTGTTCTCAAGAGGGTTTGAAAATACTTCAGGCTGTAGTCATTAGATAAAAGTTGTTCTCAGGAATTTATAATATAATATATATTTCTCAACGCATTCGTGAGAGACACGCTCGGATGTGCGCGATCATGACAGATAATTACAGGCGTTACAAATCAACAAATGTTTACATTGTAAGACAAACATGTCTGCTGACAAAAGAATGCATAATCAGACAGAGATAGGTTGCGGTTTACGAAAGTTTGATACACACATCAGTAAGAGAAATAGTTCGCTCATTCCTCAGATTCTGTTCCAAAGATTAAATGTTATACTAATTTCTCTTATACAAGGTTATGTGGGGGACGATATTTCAAATATTTCAAGGTCATGCCGGGAAATACGTGCAAATGCATCTTCGAGGGGTTCCGCCATTATTTGACATAATTGGCTACGGAAAAATTTTGAAGCAGTTCGGCTCGGGCAAGGGAGGACGGGAACTTCCAAAATCCGGCGAAGAATTGAGCAAACTCCAGCGCAGGACTTCTTCGGTTGTTCCAGAACGTCAAAAAGTTGAAAATGTCGCGAACTGCTCGGTCAATATGGGGTTTCTAACGTCCATTCATCGCGGAAAATTTCCTCGCATAGCAGATGTTTTCAAGAGTGAGAAAAAAGCACAATCTTACGCGTTAAATGGAGAAATGCGGAGTGATCACATGTAATATGATAAATAATGTATGTATATAATATTTTTCTTGACAAAAGCTTTACGCGATATAATTGTTTTCTTTCCCCTTCATTGAAGTATATAATATCGGCAGGTAATTGTTATAGTATTCCGCGATTATTGGGTAGTGAGCAGCTACTTCCGGAAGTGATTACCAGGTGATAATCAAAATTCCATACGAAGTTTTGACATTAGTTTGTTTTATAAGATCAATGTTTAAGCCAGAATCGATATTTCATAGCACAAAACGGTTAATAGTGGTTAACAAGTAGGGTTTGAGGCAGGGAAGACAGCACGAGATATGAATTGAGGTTTCAATGCACTTATGTGAGGTAAACGTGGGCAGCATTTTTTTCAGTTTTCTTTGGAGAGTTTTTGTATACTGGTCAAATAAACCGTCAATATCAGATACGAACAACTATAGGCTGATGGTTTATCGGGGTGAATAGGTTATTACGAATGGGCATACATATATGTGAGCTATAATCCTGTTTTTTGTTCTTGTTTTAAGTACACCTCTGTATATAGGGTCAATGTTCAAGCTGGCTGTCACCGAGAACGTGTTCCATTGCCAGAGACTCGCCATAGGAGACACTAAGGGCCTCCAACGTTTAGCCATTCAGAAGAAAGGATTGATTGTCGTTGTCTCAACTGAGCCATCCATCCGAATCGAGTTGCCCAAGCAAACTTCTGCGTATCGTGGCCAGACTTCCTTGCTGAATGCAAGAGAAGCGGGCAGAGGTAGTTGACTCTGTCATAAACACTAGCCGAGAGCCTTATTTCAAAGAATTACTTGAATTTATAAGGAGGCGAATCTTGGTTTCTAGTAGCCTGCATAGTCAACTCATGGCCCGGTCAGTCAAAGACCGCATCAGCGAAAATGAGACCGCGCGACTTCGCAAAGGTTCTCAACGAATTCCCCGTGTGCCAACTCTCGTCGAAATGGTAAACAATCCAAACCAACATGAAGTACGTGTTGTTGATCACGATGTACCGACGTGCCAACGACTTGAAGGCATGTCATCAGAGGGACGACGTCAGGTACCACGGAGATGTGAACGGTGCTTAGTATGTTCATTTTCAAATCACGAGGCCAAACAATGCAGCGTCTGCGTACAGTGCCCACTGACCTTATGTGGAAGGCGACATTACACCATGACGCCCGTGGACACGGCGTCTTGAGTGTCTGAATTCGACAAAAAGGGGTCAAGCTGTGGAGCCACATTTTCGCACGTTAGAAGGATTCGTCCTGCCTCAGCGTCTGTCGAATTAATTGGCTATTCGGGAAGACTGAAACGTATGCCTTTCTAGATAAAGGTTTTCATACCACACTCACGGAATAGCAGCTACAGCAGCGATTGGATTGCCGGCATGGATTTCAGTATTATCATATGAGTTATGCGGGTGAGGTGTTTTATCCTCATCAATGATGGTGTGTGCATTCTTTGTATGATGAGTAATTATCACTCACAACTGGCTCCCATTGAGTTTGACGTCAAAGCTTACCATGGTAGTCGCACAAGTGAGAACTGGTGTATATATATATATCGGCAAATGTAAATGTTGACCATAAAACTGTTTTCCTATTCGCACGCAAGTTTTAAATACTATCATGTGCCTGATCAGTCCGATTGGACTTATTAATAATGCAGTGGTGATATGAAGTAACTTGCTGAGTGGAGACACTGTGGTGAATAAAAATGTTGGATGTACGAAAGACTAGCGTCGATTTGACACGAAGTAGCACAACTTGTCGGCCGTTAGGCCCACTCACTCGACGCGGCAGAATTTTTGAGATATCCAGCGTCCGCGGAGATGGCAGGGGAAGCCATGTGCCATTCAAGGCAAGGGTAGATCCGTCCAGATGCACGGAAATGAGCGTGCGCGCTGTCAGAATGGCTGACTGCGTTGAATGTTTATCGACTGTCGTGTATTTGCTAAAAGATTGGTAATCACGCTCAATGTCCTTATTTATCACCATCATGTTAACTGTTCTTACGCTCAAAATCTTGGTGGAGGTTACGAACATTTCTCGCAACCAATCGAACCGTTCTCGAAACGAACGTTCGACAAAGGTTACTTTCTATGCACTTCTAACGTTTCATACCGTTGGCTCGTCAAACTTTGTTTTTGCGCCGTTTGTCCGATTATACTTCCAACTGCTGAACCTTTGTTCAGGTGTATCTTGGTTTCACTCACGGTTTGTCCCTCCACCATTAGATGAATGAAGTTGGTTGTGTTCGCGTGACTAACCAGTCTTGTACATTGTAAATTCCATGGATAAGTATCACGGTTTGTTGTTGATTCCCATCTTTTAGTTTCTGAGTATATTTTATTATTCAGCCCCTATTGATATAAAATCTCTTCTATAACCCTCTTGATTTTTGGATCCGACCAGGTGGTCTTCAAATTTGGAGGCATTCGTTGCACTGCAGACGCGAATGTTCGAGACTCAGCCTGTCGTAAATCGTCACGAGTAGACTCAGCGAAGCTCGGTTGGCCACAAGATGTCCGCTACATACGTTACACAGTTTATTCAACCAAATGAAAAGACAAGTCGGACTGAGGTAGAAATGCTTTTGAAGAACGCAAGGCAAATGTTAAGGACTGGAACGTTTCTATGGTTAGAACCGTGCCTAGTCTCCACAACAATTAAACCAGAAAACCGGAATAATGGACAACTACGCTTGTTGCAAGTAGACTAGGAAAATGAGCTATAAACGAAACACGGCTGGACGCACAGCACGACCAACCAGCTGGCAGGGGACCGGAACTTATTAGTATGACCTTGGACGATCGAACAAAGGAGAGAATGCAGAAATGCAATCGAACACTGTCACTAGTGTCGACAGTCGAAATAAATAGCAAGGTATTTGGAATACGTTGCAAACCAATGAATGTCTCCACACCCTGAAAATTAAACCAGCAAGATATTAGCCAGAACAACTTCGCCTATGCTGAACTGCCGACGCTCACAAATCTTCTACTGACAAATGTGCAGGTGCCCGGTATGGTGTTTCCCGGTCGAAACGAGTCAAACCGGGCACTTAAACGCGAAGTGATTTTCCATATTTTCCTGAGGTATTAGAATGCATACGTTAGGGCGAGTACATAGGTTTTATGGAGTGGCAGTTGTGCCGCAATGAGAAAAATGGGTCAAGTCTATGGCTAACTCACATCCACAATTTTGTTGAGAAAAATGTTCTGCCGGGTTAATCAATGAAATCATCATGTTGACTTCGGTATTCCACTTTATGTTGTGAAAGCGTTTGCATCGGAATTTCCGCAATGGAATACATGCTTCCATCTTGGAGAAACGCTCAATTTCGCATGGTTCGGAGGATATACATGACGTTGTAATTCTCGACCACATTGGGCCTGCAGTATAATTTACAGCATACATCGGAGTGAATTCCGAGCAAAGCCACGTCACTATGTCCGCAGGTTGGTTATTTATACGATATAAACGTTCCATCTGTTTCTCTGTCAATATATCAGGTAGAAGCGGTCTTCGAAATGTCATTCCTAAGAACGATTGCACGTGCCGCTGTCAGGTGGTTGTTTGTGCTCACCTTCACACAAGAGGGTGTGAGCACGGGTTATATGTCCCACTCTATCATTGACAAACCGCGTGCTGTTCAGTTTATTGTGCTTACTCGCAACGTTTGTCAAGAAGATGAGTCTAGAATAGCCGCGTCCGTAAGCAACGGACGCCCATAAATTCTGAGCACGCTATGCAACCGATTCGGATCCAAAGAAAGGCGGTCGTGTTGGCAAGATTTTCACTTAATAAGGCGCCTACTCACAAGAAACTTACAGAAAACTGAACAGAAGGAGTTAACAACAAATCGCAATATTGAGTCGACCAAATATGTGGGTCCCGAGAATAACGGTTCATGTGAATATGACCGAACGCAACAACCGCGTGACGGCGGAGCGATCAAGCGCAAGCAAGGCCAGAGTACATACAAACAAAGGTTCAGCAATGAGAAGCGAATAAGAAAAACTGCGCGAGAGCAAGTTTCTACACGACATCAAGGGTTACCGATGCATTAAGATTACCGTTCGTAAGAGAAATGATTTGTCGCGCGCGTAACCTTAACGGTCGTGTCAGTTCTCGTAAGAAAGGCTCTTAGTCACTACCGAGAAAATTTTCAATGTTAGAAGAAGAAGAATCAAGGAGAATGGAATAAATGAAGGGAGGGAACGTGGTTGGCGACCTTCTATAGAACGCAGCAATCTTCATGTACGTAACGCATGTTGTTAATCAAACGCATGCTCCGGACTTCAACATGGTTCAGCGACACTCAGATGCTGGCGTTTCATTGTGTTTTCGTGACAGGGTCGCTTTTCACCTGAGCCTCACTCTCTGGCGATGCCAGTATTCTCTACCTCTTGGTGGACACAGACGTTACGTCTCTCATTATCCTGCCACCCTTCGTTCTCAACTACACCACGCGGACTTGATTGTCGCACCCTTCATCGCTCTATTTACTGTGGCCTTGGTGCATACGCGTGGGATTCGAGGATCTGCAACCAGAAGGACAAAGTCACCAACCTTTGTCTTCTGCCCAACCGTGATCAACTTATGGCACGTCTGAATGTAAAGTAGATACTCCTTGCTCCAGTATCTTCAAGACATGCTGGCCAGTTGCTGAGCCTACCCCAATCATATCGCGCACCTTTCTAGCAATGTGATGTGATTGCATGTCAGACCCGGGTTTGGTTTTGAGAGCAGCAAACCATTTGGTCTTAAAACCGAGGGATCGTCCGGACAATCTTAGACTGGAAGCATAGGTCTGTCATTCAGGAGTCACTCGACCTCAGTCAAGTAAGCGTGTAAAGTGCTCCGCTCAACATTAACTTTCGCCTTACGACAGATTGCATGACCCGCGGAATCATGCAAATCATACGCTATCAATTTTTCCCCGGTGACTCTCAACGGGAGGATTGAAGTACCAAATGATAACACAAACCGGCCGCAGTACAGTGAATTTTGTCTTGATTGACTGCATCTAATTTCTTTCTCGGCTCTGATCCTGTGCCTACGGAGTTGGACCCGTTATCGCCGTACCTAACCTCCGGCAAACCTCAACGGTCAACGAAACTCGTTAGGACCAATAAGGAGTCGGTCGACATCGACTGTGCTACTCCCAAGTGCTTAGCTCTTGTCGTCAATCATTTGGACAGACATCCATATTCTCAGCGAGTGCTGTTCTGAATCCGAACCTTCAGAGATCCAAAATAATCTACTCCACGAGTTGTAAACGGTGCGCCACCGGCTGTTGTGTGGTCAACGGGAAGCGGGGCCATCGAATGTTGTTCTAGCATTGCCAGACTATTCCACACTTCATGCATTTCAGCAGCATGCGGCGCACATTGACCATGCTCTTGACAATCCAAAACCTCCATGGGATGGACCATAGAACGTGACTTGCTCCCATGGGACCCTCACTCTCATGAAAATGTCTGATAGCCATACCCGTAGCAGCACTACTGGGCCTCGTCATTCGAAGACCATGAGATAGCCCGATTGAAACCCCTCCACAGAGACATGGAACACTGTTTATAATGACAGGTCCTAGTTGGACCCGCATACACCGTCGGCCTTCGTAGTGTCCTGCACAGTTCCCATTAACTACATTGTGTTGTTCCAGTTCAACGATGGATCCACACGCAAGTTCCAGTTCTAATTTACGCTGGGAACCCAGCGTGATGGAATACTGTCGACCAGCCTTCATGTAAATTAAATAATCCTTGGAACGTACCAACTATAATATCGCACGGAGTAAAGTGCACCATTATGAATAACGCAAAACAAGCCTTACATTCCACTGCGCACTACTGACGCTGACTACTGTAGGCATCTTCCATAATTCCGTTTCCTTAGCTTGAAAGTGTTTGAGGGGCTTGTCTAGTGGCCGCAAAACCTCAGGTCCTCATAAAAACGTCGGGCCACTCAGCCACGTGTGGAATTCTCGAGAACATGCATCGGATTTTTCTCCCGAGGCTATGTCCGATGGATTTACCCCAGACGGAACGGGTTTGCCATTGACAACCCTGAGCATAGCCGCGAAGCAGCTGAGCGCGGTTGGCTACAAACGTGACGAGGGGACAACATACTTTCCTCAAGTACCCTAACACGGTGACCGAGTTTGTCCAAAGCGTGATGTTGTCCAAAGTTGACCTAAGTTAATTCATCATGAACCTCTTAACTTTGTCGGTCACCATCGCGGCTGTAAGTTCTAATCTCAAGATAGCCAGAGACTTATAACTTTAAACCCGGGATTTTGCTACTAGGGAGCACCAAGAGATGCTGCCGTTCCCTAAGATGTTTTGGAGATAACCGAGAGCTCCGTAGTCTGTCTCAGAGACGTCAGAAACAATATGTAACTCTGAGCGCGGTGGGCTGTTCCCATGGGGTCTGATACGGAGTGGAACAACAACATAGTCTGTTGTCGGCACGCCCCGTGACCAACTTTCCCACTTTTCTTAGTACTTTCATTCAAGGGTGTATCCCGTCCGATATTCGCTTCATATTGGCACTGAATTAACCTCTGACCGCAGAAAACAAGTGGATCATTGAACTCCAACGGGCCTGACAACAACGCGATGCGGTCTAACAAGCCTTTCGAGTGAACGGCCACATCAGTAAAGATGCGCGCAACCTTAAACCATTTTCTGATACGTGTCATCAGACCCCAACAGCCTTCTGGTAACTAGGATCATCTAGGTTCAGTGTTTTTGACACGGATATTCTTTCGTTAGGTGGTACAGCCACCCGCGTCTCGGCCGTGTTAGACGTCCAATTTACCAGTTTGAATCCGAACACGATCAGCACCCACGAAATTGAGACGGTACAAGTTTGGTACCCTCAAGCGTATCGGACGATACCAGGCCGCCGTCAAAATAAAAGTTCTCGTCTACAATTTGGCTGGCCAACCTGATTACTTGACGCCCATTATCGAATGCAGTCTCGCTGAGCGCGTATATGATGGACGTGAGAGCGAAAGAGTAACTCCAGAAGTGTGGACCACAATCTCATACGTGTTCGTTGAGCCGGACATTGATTCACCGCTCACACCATAGGAAGCTTAAGGCCCACCTGTCACTTTTAGTAACCTTCAACTGAAAAAACTGGTTTCCTCTGTATCTGATGGCAACGCTAGTGAATTCTTACTGAGCCGTAGCAAAAAAAACTAGGTTGTTCGTCAAAACTGGCTCTTGAAGCTCGACCTTGTTCGACGGGATTCCTTGTATTACTCGCGCAGTCTAACACAACTTGCCCCCTTCCAGTCTTTAATGCTAGTCGTGGACATAGATTTTTTAAGCTGTCTTAGTTGGGAAAAATATTTTTCCAGCAAAAACCGCCGAATGATCTTGGCATCTGTGCTGAAATGGAAATCATCGAAATATGCGTCACGAATGTGTGTGTGCTTGTTTTAACTGACCGTTAACTGAAAACGACCTTAATGTATATCGGTTTCGAAATTCGGTATGACTGCTGTTGTTTTGGTTGGTCTCGTATGAAAATGTTAACACAAGGGTGTTCAAGTAATTTTTACATTTATTTTTCATTCTTTCATGCATTTATGATTTTCTTTAATTTTTATTTGCAGGAAATGGACTATATTGCGACTTTCAAGGCGATGTTTGAGAACCGTGAATTTCGCACCTTCTCACAGTTCCAGGAGTGCCTTCAGAGGTACATGGAGGAGGTGGGCGTTATTTACGTTCGTGGGACGAGCCGTAGGTCGAAAACGATTCTGAAGTACGATAAGGTAAGGCCGCATGGTTCCTGAAAACTCTGCAAATTTATTGCCGTTGTACGAAGTACAAAAGACGCAGGAGTGTATGCAGGGATGTGCGACGTGTCTATTGGGTTAACTGTTAGTTTCAACAAACCAGTTCTGGCGATACATGTTGCAGATCACACTCTCACGTGGTCCGACGTAACGATTGTCTGGTTGTGTGCTCATTTGAGCTAGAGCACAACCACCCTCTCAGTCGTCTGTTATATGATTCCCATTCTACAAATCATGGATCCACCATCAGTGAATTGAACGACTGCAGGAGTCTGTTTCAATACAATACACCAATCGCTGATATTAGGCAATAGGTAGCGGATGTTCACGGAAAGTGTATCCTAACCGCTGATGTTGGGAACATCCGCCGCAAGTTAAAGTCGGCATTGCCAGGCGAGTTTTTTATG
>LOND01001386.1:22922-50954 GCA_014220965.1 Paragonimus kellicotti | reverse complement strand
GGAATAAATAGAAGAAACATCGGAGTGCAGCATCGCATGAAATGGTTCTTGGTACGTAAAGGAACTGAGCATTGGCGTCTGTGGCAACCGTGACGTTCTGGGCCCAGTACCGTACGCAGATGAGTGTTCCTGTTTGTTGTCATGTTGCATTCCTGAATATATCACCCTTGCGACATCCGTGTTCTTCGCTCACATCATTAGTTCAATGCTCATCGGTAGCGTCGGTGGATCACAGTGTAAACTGTTCGAGAAATCCTGCCCGGATAGTCTGGCCTCTGGATCATTGAGTGGATTCCATATGACGCAGTGGTTTAGATGGATAATTGGAGTTCAAGTGTGAAATTTCCGAGCTTCCAGTGTGGCTTCGTAGCTCAGATGGATCATGTAGTATTTGTCGCTGGTTCGAGTCCAGCCGAAACCCAGGCTTTTTGCAATTAGGTCTTCTCTAAAAAATACTCCATTTTACTCAACTGATGACTGGCCATCACATGTCATTGATTAGTTTAAGATAGGGATGGGGTTCTGTAACATTTGTTTGAACTACTACTTGAAATATCGCCTAATTTGTGAACTGTTGGTGTGCAATCCAACTGAAGTTACCGTTAAACGCGACTACACGTATATCCAGTTACCTTAACCAGAATAGATTAACGCGGTCCCACATCAGTGATCTGTGGATTTGTTACGAACTCTTGTAGAATATGAACACTTGGTGAGGACGAGTTATGTTAGACGATATTTCGTTTTTCAACTTGAAAACACAGCATTGGAACAAATGTTACGCGACCTACTTATCCAAGAAGAGTAGTACAACGGTTATTTCAAGTAAACCACCTACAAATAAAAGCAGTTTTAATGAGATGTTTCTATTTTCAAACTAATTGTTTGTGATTCTTGCTGAAGAGTTGTTTAATTAGTTGGGTGTAACCGTCATGAATCTCAAAAGACCAACGCAACTGTTCCATTGACTGGCAGCACATGTTCCCCCAAAGTAGGCAAGAATTGACTTCCAGTCATTTGGAATAACATTCGCCTTGTCTCAAATGGGAGAAACACATCGGAACACTCAATCAAGCTTTACAACAGGACATTTGTGGCAGATGGTTTCATAGTACTTGTGCTTCATGTACTGCACAACTATACGACTCTAAAGTGACGTCTTCCGGATCGGGAAAATGTTCTGCGGTATCACGTATTTCCCCATCGGTTCCAGGATTACCTTTTCACAAAATTCAATGTACGGCAACCATGCGAGTGCTAATTGAGTTACTTCCAATGCATGTAACATGCCAGTAAAGAGGAATCCCGCGATGATAAGACTAGACAAATGAAGTTCTACTGCCTGTGACTAATCAGTCAACATTTGTGCAGGTTACAGCTGATACAACGGAAACAGAGAGGTCATGCAACAAGTCGATTCAAAGAAGGAAAATAACTGGTCATCAGCCAAAATGGCTGCTACGTGTGGGTAATCACGAAAGCGCTTCTGATTTTTGCCTCCCGCTTGATCCTGATCGCACCAGCTCCTTTGGGGTGGCGGCAGCTTAGATCGTCTCCGACGGCTTTGGTACTTAAATTCCTATTAAGAGAAAAGTGTACTATCGTGTTTATTTTTCTCGAATCGAGCTTTGATAAGCCTACAGAAGCGACTAAATCAATCGGTATTTTTGAGCGTGATTGTCGCTAGGGAAGGATTAGTAAAATGCGTCACTTCGAAAGTCTTGTCTAGATTGGACGGACACCGGGAGTGTCCGGGAGCTCGCCCTTGATCGCTGAAGGTAGAGTTCTGGTTTGCTATAGCGGCCAAGGAATTACCTCACCGTATGTACAGAATGCAAGGAAGAAACATTGTACTTCACGTGATTTTTCTCCGGAGGACAGAGAACGTCTCAGGGAGGTTTTAATAGAACATAAGGCTAATGAAGAACTGGACTGGACGTAACAAATGAATTTAAGAATTTCACATTATCCGGTTGTTTAATAAACGGTCATGCGCTTCGTTCGTCTTTCATTGGAGGTATGTTTTTCGTAATGTTCCATTTTGAGTACTGAAAGTGTTCAACATTTTAGTTCAGGTGATGTTATGGGACGAGTAACTATTTTGGCAGAGATTTACGTGGCGGATGCTTTAATACGGGGTGCCACTGGGTCCATTTTTGTAAACCAGTTCAGAATAGTGTTTTAAACAATAATTTCGACTGTAATTTTTCGTGCAACCGAATATGCTTCATCCGCGTTTGAGTAAAAGCCACCGAGGACTTGATATTATCAGTCCTTGCTTTGTCAAATTGTAACTGTCTTTCAATAACTGTCGACATCGACTGTTCTGCTGTTCAGTCACCGTTGAAACGCACGGGCTCTTTGGTACGGACAAAGTTCGTCCGTCCCCCAAAACAATGGAGGTTTGTGCCATTGGATCTGTCTGCAGAACGTTGTTGTGTTCGCCGTACTGCAGCGGTTAAGTCTCAAATATGTAACACTTGACTCGCTTGCTAGAAGCCAAACACCACCAGGTTCAGACTGAGATAAGTTCGTCTGATATCATTTGCTGGCGCTTCTCAACGCTCATTGATAAACTCCTACTTTACAGCTGTCACTGTTGCCTTAATCACTTCTATTGAAGTTATTCAAATCATGATTTATAACGTGAATCACAGGAGTACTATGTATGAGCCCGACATTATAACTTCATAGTAGTAAATGTAAGTTCAAAGTTGTGTCCCAACTCCTATATTCTTCCATGGAGTCTGCCTCCGGAAACAAACCACTCCTCCTAGATGACGCCATCTCATCAACTTGCGATTTCACCGAAGAGGTATCAACAGAGACACGTCTTCGCCAAGCGCACTGAGGAATCCCGGCCGTCTTAAATATGGCGTACCGTCTATCCTGCATTGTTGCTCGAAGTCCTGGTCTATTCGAAATTAACATGAGAACAGGCTTGTTCCGTTTGATCATCTTTTCATCTGTCAATCGGCCCGCGTCAAGTAGGATAGTCCCGTAGACAGGAAAAAATATACCACACAAAATGGGCAGCAAAGTAGGTTAGCATTTACCATTATGGTGTATACACTGCACGGAAATCTGATTAACAAAACTTATCTGCGCCGAGTCCACGCTTTTCTTAGCTAGGCCAACCTGGCCGGTAACATAAGAAACACATCACATGCATCGAACGCACAGGCGGTGTGTCGTACCCTAGCTTATGTGCGCGTCCGTGTCCACCTGTCTAGGTTGGCTGTCTGCGCTGTCGGACGTATCGATCGATTAACATGCCTCATCGATCGAAAATCAAGTCAGTTAGACAGAACTAATGACGGTTTGACCAACAGTTTAGTATGGCTCTTTTTCTCGAGAAAATACATTTACACTTTTGTAGAAGTTCAGGTTGAACACAAACACTTGATCGCAGCCTTCGCATTCGGATAAGCGTTTCGAAAGGAAGCACTAGACTCGAGTTTCGCTCTTATTAGAGCTCATCAGTAGTGCATATCCTTGTCTGGATCGGAGTTTGCACTCTGACCCTCGTGCTTGTGAGACTAGCGTGTTAACCACAACGCCAGCAACCTCACAATAGGCATGACCGAATGATCAAATCCGAACGCTCAACCACAACCTTGTATGAATAGTGTTCAGCTTGCCCGATCATTTCGAAAGGAGAATGAACAGAATCACTCTGTTCTATCCAATCGATAACCCCGTGATCAGGACTTCTCAGTTAGGTTGAAGTTACTGTCTTCATTGAACCAACTGAACATGGGCCGAAGTGCAAACTCCGATCCAGACAAGGATATGCACTACTGATGAGCTCTAATAAGAGCGAAACTCGAGTCCAGTGCTTCCTTTCGAAGTGGGCTAGCCGAAAGGCTTATCTGAATGCGAGGGCTGCGATCAAGTGTGGGTGGTGTTCACTCTGAAATTACAACTTCACCCGGATATTTCGTCTCCAATATGAATGTCATGCGTAGCGTTATCTTGGGAGTTAGCGTAATTGGCACAGACTGGTCCATATGTTGACTTACGTGCATAACGCAAAGTTAACGTTAAGTGCTGAGCACACTGCGCTTCTGCGACCACAGGCTGGGCATGCATACTCCATCATTACATAAACATTTGTTTATATTACGCACCCAGACTGGCCAGCTCTCTATTATCAAACTCGCTCTAAATACGCAGAGCAGCTACATGCCTTAACTGTTAACGAAGCCTACGCACGTCTGTTGCATCATCACATTTCACCTTGTCTAAATTATTCAAAGAGCTGAGTACGGCGTGTCCGGCATTAAGGTCGGCCGGGCCCTGCAAACGAACTGTTCACTGTTCTCCTGCTACTCTTCCACGTGTTCATAGGTGTGATTATCTTATAGTTCCAGCATACTTTAAAACTTAATACTCTCGCTTGTGGTAGCCTGTAAAAAATAATTAACCACGCCATCATCATGTATCACTTTCGTGTCGACAAGGCAATAAGCCCACCTGTACCAACTAGTGAACTGTATTTACTCATGTTTTAATGTCTGCGTGTCGCATCATAATGCTTACAAAAAGAGGTAATACTTGCAAAATCTGTTTTGTTTGACAATAAGTTGTGACTTATGATTACATTCAGTCATTCTACAGTTGAGATACGACTTTTGTAATACTCTGCATGACCGTTTTGAGGATCGTTGAACATTAGAACATTTGGGAAAGTTCTGCAACTCGAATCAACAAGAGGGTCATATCTGACCCCTGTTACAGAAGGACGATTCTCTCAGCAGTTCTTCGGAATAGGAAGATCTATTAGTCTGTAACCGAGATATGATCGTTTAAGATTAATCAAATAAGCTGATGCACAGAGGCTGGAGACGGACAAGTACATCCTTGCGAAATTCGAATGTTGTGAAATTTAATCGTCCAATATCCCTAAAGATTACGAATTGCAAAGTGACTGTTATTAATTCACTTTGTTCTTTCTAGCTCACTTCAATCATTTCAAACGAAACTGACCAGCCATGGTTAAGTGTTCGTACTATGCATCATATTCTGAGACTGTTCGATTGAGAGGCTATGTCAGAAATGACTTCGTCTGCGATGTGTGACGTTACATTTCGTGTGTGTGTGTCCCGACCTTTTCTTCTACCTTGACGTGTTGATCAGGTTTGTGTGCTGTTTTGATCTGGCGGGCTGTGCTGACTACTAATTCGGTCGTTGCAGGTTCACCCGTGTCAGATTGGCCAAAGGGTAGCAGCCAGACAAAAGGCTGATACGTTCGTTGTGCATGGTGTCGGTGTGTCATCTTTTGGTCCGGTTTACTTTCCGTCTTTGTGTGGTCTGATGGTGTGTGTGTGTGTGCGTGAATAGGTTTGCCTGTGCAATATTAATGTTCCTGCGTGAATGTGGGCTTGAAGCTGTTGCGGTATGGCTGTCTTGGCCGTTCTAGGTGGTTGATGCTGACGCGTATGAGTAGTGTTCACTTGCTGTCTTGCGGTACAGGTTTTTGAGTTAAAGGCTTTAGTGGAGGGCCCTACCCGCCTTTCTGTCTAGATCTGTGCATCCCGGTGGCATCCGAGGCCCATATAAATCATGATAGTACAAAGTAAGCCACATTTTATACTGCACCGGGTGTCGCGCAGGTTAAACCGAGTCACCCTATCTGCTGCAGATGGCAGAAGAAAACGTGCCACTACCAGACAACCACTCCCATACTGCTCTTCCAACATGAATCCCCGAGCAGGTAAAGCTCACTCAATTCCCTGTAACCCGAGGGTCAACCTGGGACAAGCCCAGGGACACAAGGCACCTTCGATTTGGACACGGAATGTGCGCACGCTGCTGGATCGATGCAGCAGAACGGCCGCAATGCCGAAGCGCACTGATCGCCCTGGAACTGAGCCGCTATGGCACTCACGAGCAGCATTGAGCGAGACAAGGCTAGCGGACCAGTAAGTTCGGGATGCAGGATTGATGGGATGACACATTCTACTGGAATGATATACCCAGGCAGCAGCGTGCTCGGGGAGCATGGTGTCTGTTTCGCAGTCGCTGATCACATCAATGCTTTCGATGATAGGCGAACCGCACGGCATCAGCCCTCGAATGCTGTCTATGCGCCTGCGACTCGGTCGAGGTAAGTGTGCTACATTTATCAGTGTTTATGGTCCAACTATGTGTCACACTGATGATACAAAGGACCAGTTCTATGATCAGCTGTCCGTCACAATCCGGTCGACACCAGTGAGTGACCGACTGTTTGTTCTGGGTGACTTGAACGCTCGAGTCGGGCGCGACTCAGTAGCTTGGCCGGGAGTCCTCGGACCCTACGGCATTGGTTCAGTCAATGAGAACGGTGATCGTCTGCTCCACCTGTGTGCTACTCACGAGCTGGCTATCACGAACACCCGATTCCAGCTGGATGCGAGCGAAATCACAACGTGGACCCATCAACGAAGTGGTCATCACCATTTGCTTGAGCTAGCTGTTGTGCGGCCAGACGCGACATTAGTGAAGTGCTACGATCATCAACGCGATTGATTGCACAGGCGATCTGAATGTAGCACCGTTTCATCAGATTAGATCAGGACTAATTATTCAATCCATCGGTACGCAAGTCTGGTTTATTATAGATATTCCGAGGAACAGCGAAGCGAAGTCTGTGGAATTAGTGACAACGTGTGGAAGCAACTCGTCAGCAAAGAGGCTTCTTATCCAGCGTGTAGATTTCCGCTCGTCGGTGCCTATCGACGCTGCCTTTTATCCACTACCCTGAGGCTAAGATAGGCAATATCATTCAGAGACGAATCACGACGGCAGATCTCAACCGACGACGAATCGGCTCTCAAGATGTCAGAACCCACGTCAGCCGACTGGATCTCGAGGAGCAAAGCAACATGGTTATCGCTGAAATTGGTAGAGCGAAGACATGCCGACGTTTGCTGCCTCCACATAGTGAACCGGTACAATGAACGCGAAGAAAGGCCAGCTTGCCGGATTGTGATTCCGCCAGTCAACTGGTCGAGCGTGTCCGCGAATCAAATACAACACTAGAGCGAATGAGAGCAGAGGCTAGGAGCGATGCAGGTGTGCTGTCAGAGAGTCGGTCGCACCACAACATCAGGACAAGTGTGCTTCGATTTCGCTGCAAAACGATTCTTCGGCATCGATCAGCAGTCCACTAAAGCATGGTAGCATGGACCCGGCTTTTCATTGAACCCAGCAGAGGACATCATAGAGATACTGGGCGCAACACCCTTTGGTAGCCTACTAAAACCGTCCTCTACCATTGGATTGATGGTGACCGTGAACAGTCCTGCACAATAACATGGCCATAAGTCTTCACTTTGCTCTCGCACCGGAATCTACTACGAATTCGCAGAGAAAGCGCATTGTTCAACTGCGCAACGAGAAGCCTGCAGGTAAACATGGACTGCCAGGTGAGATCCTGAAGAATAGCAGACCTGCGCTGGAACGTGCACTGCTCCAGCAGGTTCAGCTCATCTTGTGAGCACGAGAGTTGATGCCGCAAAGCAATTCGCACGGAATGCCCGTGAGTAGGATACCCGTGTTCACAGGTAGGATGAGCAGTCAGTGGGCAGAAAGCCCTGACAGTATATAACGTGCACCAAGATCTGCTGAGCTGCGCAGGCAAAAAAGTGCTTAAGACCAGAATTCCTTCCTGACCGAGGCCTGACATACTGAAGTGTGAACGACCAATGATCCTCGAGAGCACATGCGGATTCCCGGCGGTCGGATTAACTATCGACTTGTATTCGCTGTGGACAAATTAAGGAAAGAGGTGCCACAATACGAAACCAGCTCCTTGTTGCTGTTAAGGAAGTGACACAACGTTCACCTCATTGTAAGCTGGGATTTGATACCTACACTCGCGCTGATAATGCATCACGGCTATGATCGTTAGTTGTTAATCTACTAACTCTTTACTGGTTTTAATGTCCAGGTGTTACGTCAAGTTGGTCAGATATTGCATGACACGCTGTATTACGGCCGTGGTATACGGACGTGGCCTGCGTTCTGATTCCTACGCATACTACAATTGCCCTCTTTGTAGACTTCACCCGACTAGAGGCTACCAGTTTGAGTTCCGTGGGCGCCGTGAGTTGGTAGTGGACAGATAGAATTTGGATTAAATGTTGCATGAGGACGGAAAGATGCAGTGTGTGAGATCGACTGGCGGATGATTTTTGTGACATTGTTCATGGCGTGAAGCAGGGTGTTGTGCATAGACCCAGCTTTATTTTATGTTTATATTTGGACTGTCGATGGTACAGTTGCTTTTCTAGGAACTCTTGGCAGGAGACCTGTGAGGTGAGTACCGCGGACTTGGGCTGCCTGCATGAATAATTCGCGACTTCGGACGCCCATCCTGGGTTTACAATATCCTCAACGATGTGCATCGCATAACTCTTCGAAGATGTCAGCGATGTGTGATTCGCACACAGCTGAGGACAACGTACATCGACCATGGCCCACGGCTCGCGACCGCGGCATCCAAGTTTGGATTGGATATCAACACAAGTGAGACATTTTCTTTCTTTCAGCCTTCCACGGGCGAAGGATGCTGTCTGTTCACCTTCACCCCAAATCGCATCAATGCAGACGTTGTCGATGGCCGGCGAGGATTTATTTTTGCTACTTGGGTAGCAATTTGTCCACCGATCTGTCCGTGGACCGCGAGTTGAGAGCTCGTGTGGCAAAGGCTAGTGTTGCGTTCAGACGTCTTGAAAGACGTGTTTGGAAGAACCAGAGTCTGACGCCGAGCACTAAGCTCTTTGTCTAATACCGCTCAAAATGAAGTGCTGTTCATATTGCTTGTACGCAGATTGAAAAACCGGTGGCACGCTGTTGTATCAGCGGAACGTGCGCTATCTTAGCCGCTTTCATTTGCAATGTCTAAGACGCATGTTGGGTATTCGGTGGTCGGACATGATTCCGAACACTGAGGTATTGCGGCGCAGAGCGGACATAAGACGAGGATTAAGCCCTGCTGATTACTCTTGGTTGGATCACGATCGTCGGATGGGCGACTCGGGACCGTTATTCCGAAGCAGCTTTATATTGACACTGAGATCAGCGTGAGCGTAAATCCTGGGTAGGTCGCAAAGCGGAGATACCAGCATGCTTTCAGTGGAGTCTTTTCACGTTGTAGATAGTATTTTGAGTTTTGGGAAGACTTAGCGTGAACCGGAGGTTGCGAGGACAATCACGAGGTCGGTACGAACCTGTTTCCGCGAGTTCAAGCCGCAGTTACTGCGCGGCGACTGAACACTGGAATCGGCGCGAGCCCAGTAAGGCAAGCACGCTATCAAGTGACCATCGGATCGTGGTGCACATGGCTATACTGGCGTATGCGATGTTTGCGGCACGCCTGCAATAGCGCCTGGGCGCTTGGAGCTTAAGTAGGTCACCAGCGTACTCTATAGAATGCAACCGTCCGCGGCGAATAGAGGAACGAGGCGATAGGCTCATGCGTAGGGTCATGACAGTATATTCTGTCAAGATCATCTGTGTACTTGATTCGCCTCGACCAAGACTAGATGGGTTTCGTTTGAATAACTGTATTCCTGCTCCGTCGCTTTTCTGAAACTTTGAGTGTCTGTGGGTTTTCATGTCACTTCTTCATCTCCAGCCCGTTGGTCGTGTATTGTATGATTGAATGGTTTGCCTGTTCTTCTCGTAGTCCACTCTGAATCCTGATCTTCATTCTTATCTTTTCTGTATTTCAGCAACATACACTCGCATACTGAAATAGACTCTCTTAGTATTATTACTTTTTACATTACTTTCTTTCTCAGTTGTAGAAGCTCTGTCCGTGTAGTCTCTCTCTGCGTTTATTTTCCGAGAGATGAGGGTTTCCTTCACCTGCTAGCCATTCAATTGGCTAACCAGCATTGGTCGGTTGGAAAAACAGGGAACTCACTCACACATCCACCCCCGCGTCTTATCATTCGCTTATACGGTACATGGATACGTGGTTGTGTGAGTTGGAACCCGTAATGGCTGCAGCGCATAGCCACTTGCGACGTGTAGGCTTTTGAAGATCGCAGGTGTCCTTTGCTTCGGTCAACTAGTGACAGGCTAATCCGTTTCGGATGCCGCCAACCGTGTGTGTGTGTATGTGTGATAGAGGAACAATATGAGTCAGATATCATGTGAACAGGACAGTATACATCTCGCCTGCGATCACTGCCTCTCTGGACATCAGAATTTGGACGGTATAAGCAGCATTATTTCTCCCGATGTTATGGCAACATTAGTCGACTGACATGCTGCATGTGCGGTGATCAGCGATCTTGCTAATTTGGAAAGCACGGTTTGAAAGGCGTATACTTCCGCATCGCGAAACCTCAGATACGTTTCTACTGCGACTCCCCAACTGGTAATCCGTGTTGTGGTAGTAAAAGTGAACTGACCGCCTGATGCATTTGCAGTGGTCAGAAAGCATGCTGATCCAAAAGATGGTCACATCCACGAGCTTGTCCGGAACTGCATCTAAAGGCTGTAAAAGTACGTGTACTCATGTTCCTAAACTGGTAAATCTCGCTATCTGCGCAGATTCATTGGCAGTACAGGATCTTCCAAAATGACGTGGAAGTTTTCCGAAAGTTACGAGGTAAACACGGTCGGGAACCCTGACACGATATCTCTGGTAAACTGGATATTACACCTTTTATCCTGGCTTCTGTCACGTAATCTGGTGTAAAGCCAGACTCATTACACACAGGCACACCTTGATTAGGATGGAAAGTGTTTACATGAGGTTCCAACACTAAGGACGTACTTTCGAATTCCACAAATAACGTATCAAAACTGAAGCTCAGAAATATCTTAACATATCATGAACAGAACGCCAGAGACGCAGGCTAATGAGAAAGGGATGCTTGGCCGTTAACCGAACTGACAACATCATCATCTGAAACGTCCCCGGACAGGAAAAGAGAACATCCTGAACACAACAAAGAACCGACAAGAATTCCTTGCGGCTGCACTTGAACTTTTTCAGTCTATCCACCGCTGTTAGCGTCACACGAAAATTCTGAATGTCTCTGTGATTTCACAAGGGTAGTTAACCTGCTGGCGCGATTTCGACACAAACGCATTTTATCCCAGATGGAATATCGGTTTCCTCCGCACCGTCCAAAAAAGCGACCACGAGTAAGGCCGGATCGTCAAACTCGTTTTATACCATTTCCAAGTTAAGATGCCTCGATACCAACATCGCGTGGCTCAACATCAATTTAAGATGTCCCAAGGGAGTTCTGTGGATTTCAACAGCAAACTGGGTGGTGCTACCAAGATGCGTATGAGTAGACTGACAGAAACAGGGATTAGTTGACTCTCACGTAGTGGGAGGGCATAGATGCGTCGGGGACAGGGATTAACGAGGCTAGTTAGCCTGGACCCGGTTTTCAGGTTGACGAGGGCGCAGGCTAACATGGACGCAGTGAGTGCTAAGAGCGTGGGTGTGTTCGTGCGATATAGACCGCAAAAGGACAGCACATAGGATAAATCGGTTTTCTGTCAGCGGGTTTGTGAGCGACCGACCTAGACCGGCATATGCTTTGTCCTCCGTCGTCTTCCGAAGGGCCGGATAGGTTGGACAAGCCCCGTCCCGGGCGCTAGGACGATTGCCATCTGAGTAGCAGTTTGACGGACGCGTTGACAGCTGAAGGCAGGGCTGAGAAATCCAAAGTAATGCCGATCGCCTACGATGTGTGGACCCGGGAAAAAGTCAGCAGCCCAAACCAAAAGGCTTGTTCAAAACGCAGGCCTTCTCTAACCGAGTCAGTTCGGCGGATATTGTGCCGACAGAACAGTATGACTAAGGGCAGGCTAGGCGCGGGTGATGGTATTCTCGCACTGTGGCTGATCGACATAAGGGTGAACATTGGGAGTGGTTTACTAAATATGAAAATTTGTCAACCGGTAGGTTATAATGAACCGGCTAAATAATTCACAATAGGAGCCAACCACTGGATGCGCACTATCTATTCACTTCGTTCCCCTACTATTTTCTGAGAGGTGTCTGTTGAGGAATCTGACTAGCAACCAATTCTAATTAGTTTCATTGAGAGATATCTTCACCCATCTCCACGATAAAAAAATTTACGAGTGGAAACCAAGCCGTAGAATAATTTGTCGGCACATTTACGTACTGTTCGAAATTGGCCCAGGCTAATGCATTGCATACTTTTTGTGAGACTTGCTGATTTACCAACTGACCTCGCCAAGAATACACAGACAAGGTGAGTTAAAGTATGGTACTTTCATTTCAGCGTAGGCGGGTCATGATTTTTAGATGTCCGAGTTAGCACTTTATTCAGTGTGTGTGTGCAGTTCTGTTAGACATCGTTCATTTGTCTTGATAAACCGTAAGACTAGAATGCGGGTGAGTGCGGCTAATCGGTCTCACAACGAGCTCACTTGGTTGAAGACTAGCCAGTCACCGGATAATTAAACAGTATGTAAAACGGAATAAAAAGTTGATAGTCACCATGAATTTGTTGTTAACTGGGCAGATTCTCCTTCTCGCACACTTAACAATAAACAACAAGTATTTCTAAAGGAGTTATTGCTTCAAAATCCTTGTCACACCCGGTCTTAGATTCCTTGGCAGCTTGGTGAATAAACAACCCCTTTTACAATGCAACGCAAACACACCATTAGTTTACAGTAAACCTTGTTAACTAAATTCATTCTAGCGTTCTTGGTCTGCATAACACACCGAGTGAGCCGTTGTGCAAAGCTCCGTAGGGTTGCAGTCAGTAAATTTTGCATCACTAAATGTTTTCTTAGATTCTGACCTGGACATTGAGAACACGCTGCTTTTTCGAGCAGAAAGGTCGAAAAAGGGGGCCAGACAGCTGTGTACGTTCACGCTTCGTTGCAGGCTTTCCCCGTGATAATCCAGTACTCACTGCCAGTTCTGAAGCAATCTTATGCTCAATTCACTTAACTTGACAAGTGTTACATATCACCACTACCTTTGAGTCAAACTAGAGATTAGTTACAGTTGAGGGTTGGAGAGGTTCTGATCTCTCTGGGAGTCTCTCAAGTCCTCCCAACGAGTGGATTTATCTTTCCGAAAATAGATTTTTCGGCTTTTTCATGCATAGCATTGAGTTTTACTGAACATTCCTCTGAATTCATGCGTTGATGGAACGGTCAGAACCCCTCGTGTTTAGACAATATTCTTACCAACGAAAACCTAATCTATTTAGTCAAAACAGAGAGAAGACATATCGCGAGATGTTAACATTTCGATTTACTCTCATCAGTCGCCAACGTAAAACCAGCAATTTTATACAAACTGCGTATAGCAACAACAATTGAACGAACCAACCACATAGTTCTGACCTTTCACGCGCTAATAGTGCAATCAATTCCACGGCAAGGAGATTGATTGCGTCAGCGCCTTCTGTGCACACAAAACTGGCCGATGTTGTTTGATTAGCAATGCCTCGCTAATCGCTAACAGTTTCGGGTTGCGATTATGTAACAATATTGAACGATTCGACAGGGTCAACTAGGTGACCGGTTGCTAAGATATGTTTGGCGATCGATGAGGCCGGGGTCTTCGAGCTTGTTACAGACAGCAGGTCGTTTTTTGAGATCGCAGTTGATAACCACTTAGGAATGTGCTCCGCCATACGCTGATGCAAGCGCCGATCTGTTCTGCCTATGTAGACGTCATTGCAACTGCAATTGAACTGGTATATTACGTGGGAGACAGACTGATCGGTTGAGTGTGTATCACCGCTATGAAGAGCCAAACCCCTAGTGCTTAGCAGGACGCGCAGTTGGGCAGCTGGGTAAGTGCGTTGCAACGCCGACATCAATTTGTGACTAATGTTGTTGGTCAGGTGGTCACCCTTGAATTGGATTTGCAGAAATATGTTCTTCTCCGCAATGCAGCTTATCACTTTTGGTTCTTTCTTTTTACTGTGGATATCCACAAACTTTTCAGGATAGCCGTTATCCATCGTTTGAAAAGTGTGCACTAATTCTCGAAAGCTTGATGTAGTTTACAATACATCTACTGCGCGCAGCGGTAGTCGGAATAAACCGTTAACGTATGCTTTCGCGGCCTGTCCCACAGGTCAGTTAGTTGAGTCATGGATTCAATGGGAAGTTCCACAATTTATTCGATAACTTGCCCGCGGGCACATTTCACTGATCGTCGAGACACAGAATATGTGTTCACTGCTGGATCGGTGAAGCACACGACGGTCAGAACACCATACCGCACTGATTGCCACGGAAGTGAGCTGCGACGGCATCGATGTTGCAGCCTTGTTTGAAATGGGGCTTGCAGTTCAAGCTAAGGTCAAGGGGGAATGCCCTGGTTACACTTTCTACAAAATCGGTTATTCGGCAGAAGGTATTCAGGAGCGCGGTGTGTTTCATAGTCGCTGACCGCATCAATTCCTTGTGGATAGGCGAACTGCATGACATCAATCTTTGAATCATGCTGATGCACCTGTGACTAGGTTTAGGTAAGTGTGTCACACTTCTTAGTGTTTATGGTCAAACAATGTATCCACTGGTGATGCGAAGGACGCAGCTTGGGTAAGTGCGTTGCAACGCCGACATCAATTTGTGACTAATGTTGTTGGTCAGGTGGTCACCCTTGAATTGGATTTGCAGAAATATGTTCTTCTCCGCAATGCAGCTTATCACTTTTGGTTCTTTCTTTTTACTGTGGATATCCACAAACTTTTCAGGATAGCCGTTATCCATCAGAGTTTTCTTAATAAACTCTTCTTTCTCCAGTCGATCTGCAGTGCAAATCATTCTGGCTCTGTAAAATAACGTTCTCACTAGCCCTCGTTTGTAAGCAATAGGTGCGAAGCTGGAGAACTGCAAATATTGTCCACTCCAAGTTGGCTTACGATAAACAGATCGTTGCAATGTACCATCTTGACGTCTGGTTATAAGAATGTCTAAGAACGGCAAGCAATTATTAACCTCCACCTCATAAGATACAGAGAGGTTTGGGTGGACGGAGTTCAAATAGTTATAAAATGAAGTAAAATCACATTGCATCAGTAAAAACTAAAATGTCGTCCACATAACGTTTGTAAAGCAGGACCCCCGAAATCCTTTCTTGAAATTGCCTTTCAAGCATTCCCAAAAATACATCCGCCAATATAGGACCCAGTGGGCTACCCATAGCTACACCATCAATCTGTCTGTAGTTAACACCTTCGAATTCAAACGGAATGTTTTCTGTACAAGCAAAAATGAGATCCTTAAGAAGATCTAATGGAATACCTAAATTTACATTCTGACTGGAAATAAAATCACATAAAAATTCAACAGTCTCTCGCAGCGGTACATTAGTGAATAAAGAGTCTACATCGACCGAGTACATCATCTGTGGACTTACTGAATTGTTCTCCAAAATTTCTGCTAGCTCAAAGGAACTACGAACACAATTGGGGGATAGCAATTCACGAACTGGTTTAAGGATGTCCACTAACCATCTTGCCAGTTTGTGGTATGCCGAATTGTTCATGGATAATATCGGTCGTAGTGGGATACCCGTCTTGTGGATTTTTGGTGAACCTCTCATCCTCGGTGTCTGCGTGCCTGTTGGTTTCAGTTTCTTATACTGAATCTCAGAAAGATATCCATGCAGCATCAATATTTGTAGTTTCCTTGATATCTGTTTTTCAATCAGGAAATTGTTACTAGGCCTGGCAATCGAAATGTTAACATCTCACGATACATGTCTTCTCTCTGTTTTGACTAAATGGATTAAGGGAACTCAGTGTTTTAAATTCTTCGAATTAAGACCTAATCGTTGATAATCTGGAAGTATCCGGGTGACCAGGTCCAAGTGATCATGCACTCGTTGCGCTTCATTTTGTCTGTGGCGCCAATCTCATCAGCCTAGTTGATGTAATCGAAATCGTTGGACTAACATCAAGTAATGAACTCGGGCCCGACGCAGTAGAAACAGAAGAACCGGTGCTACGGATGCACTTGTAACTTCACTGGATTTCGGATTATAAACATTTTTCTAGATGACAATAAGTAAATCAGTTAGTTGAGGAATTTGAGATAGACAAGTGTCTATCATCCCGCGTTCTGCTGATGCTGGGATCGCGGAGGGAGCGCCCGTTTGACAGCAGTCAAACCAATGGCAAACATGTCGTCCCAGCCGACGGTCACGTGTCTATGATGTGTTCTCGTCCATGAACCGTTGGTTAAAATCTGCACTCACCACAGTAATTCCGACAGTCACAGAAATTTCCGCAAACTGAATGTCGATTTGATATGATCCCATTTGTTCTCACAACGTCGGATGACCCCAATCTCTCTTGGTCAGTCGATAAACTGTGTAAGCAAGACGTTGTCGTCCTCTTCGGCGATAAATGAGTCCACACTACTGGTGGTTCCCGAACGCAACAAATTGTCATGTCAGCTAAGGAATCATATGTGAAAACTTATTCTGAAGAAACGACGTGCATAGAGGAGCCACCGGCTATCTGGTCTAGGAGAAGACTGGAAAGGGTAAACACTTTATTCGCAGACGATCTACCTTGTATAATTACAAAGATTGGTTTCATTGTCAGCAGCTACTTACCAAACGTCTCGTTGCCGATCTGAATCGTCAGCCGGAACGCCTCAATGCTTGGGTTCGAAAGAATACATGAACTCTGACGCTGAAACCACAAATATTCCCTCCGAATTTTACGACAATAGTGTGTTCACACGGTGCCCACTTCTCAGGTCCGTTTTGTTATGTAATTTGAGAGCAAATACACTGTGGTCACTTGTTCCGCAGTCTTAGACGAGCCCCAGCCCTTTAAGACCAGACCTCTTGGTCCGGATAGCGTTCCTCCAAAAGTCCCTCAAGAAGCCGCATGGCAAATTGGCGAGCCCCCTATCTTACTGTTCACTTGGTTCATTTCCAAAGGAGCCGTGTGCAGTAGTCAGAAATTGGCTAACATCGCCTCCTGTCTTCAAGAGAGATGGGTGAAATCTTAAAAAAGGATTATTGCGCAATAGCCTCGCTTTCTAAAGATCTAGAAGCACTCGTGTACGACTGGCTTCAAGATTATTTTTCCACGTTCAATTTATTCTGCAAGGCGCACCATGACTTTCATATGGGATACCCTTGGGTGTTCTGCTAACCATTGACGAATAAACGAAGGGTGTCAGGGTAGATGCCGTAAGGCTAAAAGTTGTTACAACTTTCGACCGTGAGAAACCTCTGTTTCGCTTAGCAAATTTCACTTTTATGGGAGGCATGGTGACCTCTTCCGCTGACAGAAGGCCCACCTCACTAATAGACAATATTTTGTACGTAAACCCCGTGTTTTCCGTTGTAAAGTAACTTGCTGTGGTGTTTCCAACTGCTTCATTCATTGTCTGCCTTTAGTTCTAATCGATTTTCTCACTCTTACTGTTGTTTGCAAATGACATCAGAATCTGGCGTCCCGTAAACACATTGGATGACCCAGCCATTCTAAAAAAAAACTAACCTCTACAACCTGCATGAGTGGTCTTGTACAAACACGCCTGCTTTAATTGTGGGAGGTGAAAGGTTAGGCACATCCGCTGCTCAGAAAATACTGTCTATCACCCTGATGGCGTGCTTCACTGTGTTAGGAAAAGTCTTTCAATAAGGTGGACTCAAAAGTGGACTCAAAATGCACTCCAAGAAGACAAAGACTATCATCACGATGCCAGCTCCTGAAGATGTGAAAGCAGTATCACGATTGAATGGTATGGTCAAGTTATATGAGTCGGTTCCTTCCAAACCTATCCGACATGATGCATCCTATCCGCATGTTGACCCATAAAGGAGTACCATGGAAATGGGAGGAAGAACAGCAGACAGCATTCAATAAAATCAAACGAGTTATTACCGAGGCCCCTATATTGAACTACTACAATCCAGCATTATCTCTGGTCATTCAATGTGATAGCAGTGAAACTGGTCTGGGGGCAGTATTATTACAAAACGGAAGACCAATAGACTACCGAAGCAGCAGCCGTTCAGCCGGGGAGCGGAATTATGCTGTTTGTCTTAGGACGGTTCAGCACATACTTTTGGTCGGAAAACAATGGTTCACACCGACCATAAACCGTTAGATTCGGTAGTAAGGAAACCGTTATCCGCTGTACCGAGGAGACTAATCAGAATGCAAAAATATGACGTCGAATTGATCTATCAGCCGGGGACTCAGATGCACATAGCTGACACTTTGTCCAGAGCTTGTGGAAAAGGTTCCGCCTGCGAAGAGCTTCATTTTGACATCAGTGTAGCTACATATTACAGTATGACGGAAACCGCCGCACTCACAAACGTAAAAGAAGCAATGGCACAAGATGCTACGTCCACAAAGTTTGGCTGAAACAATTAGAAACGGATGGCCACACGATAAGAAAAAGTTGCCCGAGGAACTAGCAGTCTTCTTTAGTGACCGCGATCAATTTATCCAGGAAGACGGATTAATATTCAAAGGAGAAAGAATCGCAATTCCGAGAACGTTTCAACGCAAGATGTTTAACCATATCCACCTGGCACATATGTGAGTGAATAGCTGTATCTGAATGGTAAAGGAGCTTTTCTGTTGACTTCAAACGTCGAGCTCCATAAGGGACTACGTACAGAGCTATACTGTCTTTCGGACTACTGAACCAAAGCAAACCAAAGAAACGATGCTGCCGCATCAAATCTCCCAAAGGCCCTGGCAAATATTATCCGCATACAGCTATGCATTCAACAATAAGCAATACTTGGTCACAATAGATCATTTCAGCGATTTCTACGAATTAGAATGGCTGAGTTCCACTACTTCCAGCGCGGTCGTTAATAAACTGCGAGCCCAATTTGCACGCTATGGTATACCTGAGATCTTCTTTCCACAGTTTGTTGACATGGATTTTCGTCACACATTTCGCGCACATGATTACAGTCGTGCGGAATTTTCCAAACGTCAGCCTAACCAAGGACTGTGTGCACGTAATTATCATTTTCCGTCAGTTTACGGTCGTAAATGGTGTTAAGTGGTTGCACTCGCTGAATCGGCGGTCAAAATGGTAAAGAGACCGCTGCAACTGACACAATTATCTGAAAATGATGCATGTTTAATGTTACTGAGGAAACGGAATAATCCTAACGAAACTATGTTTCATAGTTCAGCTCAGAAAAATGTTGGGGAGAAGAACACGCATGCACCTACCGATAGTAGAACTGCTAAAACCTCGAGCGTCAAACGAAACAGAAATGCACGACGATTTGAGATGGCAAATGCTAACCCAAAAGTGATACCACGGCAGAGAAGCCCGCGACCTATCGGCTCTACAAGTGGGCTGCAATGTATGGATACAGTGCGTTCAAAAAAAACCCGGCAATGGTTGAAAAGGAGTGGTAGTGAGGTATGGCGACTATTGGTAATATGAATTAGAATCCGGAGGAAAATTGAAGAGGAGGAATTGAGTATATCTTAGAAAACGATTAATATCGGATGAAGAGAACCTCCACACAAACGATTAAGTGTTATCACAAACCAGGAGTAGATAGTGTTACGAAAAAAAGGAGGATGTAAGGGGATTGGAGTGGACGAACGCAACGATAAGAAGTCAATCAGTGATTCGCAGAAGGCTACGGCCAATCAGTGTCGACAACGCGAGCAGACTGGTATGTCAGCGCGGTGACCAATCAGGATGGCACGCTGCCTTAGCATCGGATTTTGTTATAACGAGCATCGGAGTAAAACAAGTTGTTTAAGTGCGTCACGCGTTAAAACAAACGAGCTACAAGCGGAGCCGAGCTGACCAATAGGAAAGCCAAGGCATCGGCATCAATTGCAATTTCTAATTTTACGGACACATCTTGTCCATAAAATAACAAATAGAAACTCAAAAATTGGACTGTTACCCACCCCTCCAGCTGGAATCCACCAAATGATCCAGGAGATCGACTGTCCCGGCAGGATTCCTCAAACAGTTCACGTTGGAATCCACAAACGCGATTGTCGAGCATAGAAATTGCATTTCTAACGGATAATCTGGCAGATTTAATGATGTGGATGAAACCCACTTGCGAAAAATTGACGCTTCAGCTGTATTCGAATGCGCTAAACTACTCATTAGTAACACACAATAAAAACTCAATAAAACTGATATTTGTTTGGCGTCATAAGTTTCGTTTTTGTGCTTTGTTTCGGAAGCATCGACTTTTGACAGTGTTGAAGGCAAGTTGTTGCGTTATGGAGATCGGGGTGGATCGGATCCTCTAAATCGTTGTTATGATTGGGGTGCTTTTTACTCTAGAAACCTTATTCACCTTGATAAATTATATATTCGCGATGCGATGGCCGTCTAGTTTGGGCCGACGCAAAGCTCTCTGATCATTCAGGTTTTTCATCAATGCAGAAAGAAGACATATGTTGCGATATGTTAACAGAACACGTCCCGAAATGGTTAAAACAACTCATGACACAATCTGAAACCGGTGAATCCGTCACTCGAAGCCCCGCATCATCGATTGCCAGACACCTCATGATAACAGGTCACCAGGTTGACCCAGTTAAATCATTCAAAATATTGTTACATCAACAGAACCCGAAGCTACTGGCCTTTAGTGAAGCCATGCTGATTAGAACTCACCAGCCGGTGCTATGTGCACAAAAGTGGTTGAAACAACCCATAGGCTTGCCTTGGTGGTGATGACGTGGTGTGACTGTGTGCGTGTCCATACCCTGTCTATCTCTATTTGTGTGTCATATATAACTCGCATGTTTTACGTTTGCGACTGATGAGAGTAAACGAAATGTTAACATATCGCAACATATGTCTTCTTTCTGCATTGATGAAGTTATTAAAGGGAACCCAATGTTTCAAATTCAGGTTTTTGTTAGGTGATTACGATCTAGGATAGAATATCCATATGTGTGTGTACGGATCGATTTTGACCGAGTAAGGAGTGTGTAAGGGTTCAGTACCCTGCGCTAAACCGGATGTCTCAATCCTAGCCATCCATTCGCTCCACATCTGGTCAGGAGACCACATGTTAACTGTCTCGCTCACTCACATATCCCTGGCCTATTCTCAAGGCCACAGACACATCACGCGCTCCACAGGCCAGTGCGTGATTCAGCAGCCCTGTCTACTCTGCACGCACAGGCCCCGCCAGGCGTATTTCACCTTCACTCACTCGACAGACAGTGACCCCTTTTCGCCTCAACACTGCGAGGGGCAAGGCCACATGCACGCACACACACGCGCGCATCGACTGAGCCAACTCACGCGCGTTAACACACGCATGTGACGCACGCACATGAAGGCGACTAAAGTCGCAGAGACAACTTCTGACACCAAGTCTCGGACGGTGAACAAGTCAGCAACGCGCAAAGCCAACGGACACGAGGACGTGAGCTACACCACAACTGTACAGCTCCACATCGCATCCACGTGATCCTGTCCCTGCAACACAGCATACATCTGGATATTGTTATCCACACTGTTATCAATCTGGACATTATTTTGTATTGTACGTGAGTCTCCTGGCTTGTCTATTTTCTAATCATTTTCCTGTTTATGCCTATTCGTATTATACAACTTAATACTCAACTGTGTACCCTTCTTTTGTTATATGTAGTTAGTGTTAGGCCGTAGTTATTTATCTATAGCCCACACCACTGCACTACGTAACAGATCCATTGAACTGTCTGCCGTGCTCATTGTAGCATTGATGCGCGAGAGAGCATCGGCGACTGGGTTCGCAATACCTGAAATGTGACGGATATCGGTCGTGAACTGAGCGATATAATCCAAGTGTCGGGTCTCTCTGGGGGAGTACCTGTCGGTTGTCGAGCGTAAGGGCATACGTTAGCGGCTTATGGTCTGTGAAGATGATAAAATCCCTGCCTTCAAGGACATGTCGAAAATGGCGGATGCTGAGATATACCGCTAATAGTTCCTTTCCGAAAGCACTATACCGCGACTCAGTTGGTTGCAAACGTTTAGAGAAAAAGGCTAGTGGGCACCAGTCGTCACCGAGTTGCTGTTGCAGGACCGCTCCTACAGCCACGTCTGATGCATCCACAGTTAGCGCTAAAGGAGCGGACGGATGATGATGTGACAGCGATGCTATATTGGCGCTAGCTGTCCTTAACTTAATAAAGGCGTTTTTGCGGCTGTTGTAATTAAAAATGAGCGAACCTTACCTCTGAGCAGGTCGGTGAGTGGTTGCATTATATGGCACAATTAGGAATGAAACGGCGATAAAAATTTACTAAGCCATCGAAACGGCGAAGCTGTTTGAACGATGTGGGTTCCGGATAGTCCACTATCACCTTCACTTTATCGTGGAAAGGCTCAATCCCTTTCGTAGATACACTGTGACCTAAGAAGGTTACGCGGGGCATTTCAAACGAGTTATTAGCTAAGCGTACTGTTACCTCCATGGCGCAACAAACGGGCGAACAGTGTACACAAGTGCGCACAGTGTTCTTGTGATGAGCTAGCGACTCAAGATATCATCCAAGTACGGATAAACACCATCCAGTCCACGACACACGTCGTGAATAAAACGTTGGAAAGTCTGAGCAGCGTTGCTCAGACCAAACGGCATGCGTAAAAATTCGAAAAGTCCGAACGGTGTTATGACTGCCGTCTTCGAGGCTACTGGAGTCTGGATATAAGCGCGCACCAAGTCGATTTTGCCGAATATTTGCTTTGCTGAGAGATTTACCGTTAAGTCCTGAATGTGATGGATTGCCCAGCCAGCACAAATTACCCTATGATACGGTAATTTATGGGGGAAATTACCCTAAAAATTACCCATAATCTTGGCGTGGTGTATTAAGACTATTAGATTCAACCAAATCAGCAAATTCAGGTTGTAAACAGAATTTCCAAAGAGTTTGTCACATTTTCTTTTATCATTACAGTGTGCTTCTTGATGCGTGGTTAGTTTAAATGGTGGTCTGAATTTGAAATGGCCTACTGGCGCCACTTCAAAAGTTGTTCAATTGGTTGGTGGTAAGCGAGTTCTTGTTCATCCGTTTTCGCTGCCGCCACCTCTCCCGTGTATTAACGACTGTGTTGTTAGGTTTTTGGGCGGAGATAATTTAAATTATAGCGGCAAATTGTTTTATCGCTGCGTATTCTAGTTGTTTTCCGTACGTGTCGTATATCGATATACCTGGGATTTGTCCACGACAGTGACAGGTTGATGCGCATTTGAATTATGTATGAGCATTATTGAAATGCTTAGAAGGAATACTGTATGATTGTTGTGTTTCGTTTTTGCTCTATCTCGGTTATTTACGAAGATATTGAATTTCAAACACACCCATAAAACTTGTAATATTATGGCTCATGTATATCATTTCCGACTTTCATAGGACACTCAGGGAACACGCGCATGCGCGGTTGCCAAAAAAAATCACACCGGCACATGGATCCAGGACACGGACTATCCGTGATCATATCATCCTTGTACTTTTTCCAATTTCAATACAGTCACAGTAAATATCGTCTTCTTTCTGTGTCTGACGCCTCTCCGCTATTTCGCGATAAGTCGGGGGTGGTTACGTTAGTGGAAATGTGCAGAATTACCTGTAGTAAGTATAATCGCTAAATTACGTGCGGAAACCGAAAATGTGGTATAAGCCGTGCTACGCGGAAATTTTTCTGACCGTCCTATGAGTGACCTAAAAATGTTCAGTTAGGACGCTCATAGGACACTTGATGGAAGCAACGTGTGGTTTTTTATCCGTTTGCTTCACACCATTTTCGTTGTATCCGGATTATTAAGGGAGTTGGAATTTCGAAGATAACCATAAAACTCCGTTGAAGTTTGAATTTCGTACAAGGTAGGTGTTTTGAGCCTAGTGTCGTCGAACCGGTGGATGGTTGTAACATTATTGGAGGCTACGTGTGGTTTCCTATCCATTTGCTTTATATAACTTTTTGTATCTGGATTATTAAGGGAGTTATTGAATTTCGAAGATAACCAAAAAACTCGTTTTTTCAGGGGCGTTTGCGACCGTTTGGCTTATTCTGCAGTATCACTACAAGGGTATATGCACATGAGGCAGTGCGTAAACGATGAGAAAATAGTTCGTTCGTGTTTCCGTGAAATTTTTTTAAAAAATCGAAGTATAGAAAATGGGTAATTTATGGGGTGAATTACCCATAGGGTAATTTTTAGGGTAATTTTGGGTCATTACCCCTAAAATTACCGGGTCAAATTACCGGATATTTTTTAGAAATTACCTAGGTAATTTGAGATGTTTTGCTGGCTGGGTGGATAGTTATCGGGAGTGGTTGCGTTGTTCAATGCCCGGTTGTTGTCGAGTGGACGCCAGTCGTCATCCGTCTTTCTGGTCACCACATATAAAGGCAGCGCCCATGAACTTTTGGGCAGACTGATAAAGCTGAACTAAAGTGTAAGCTTAAACTCGCAGCTGTACTGGTCGCGGCTACCGCATTCCGATAGACTTTCCGGTCATTCTTTTTCAGAAGGAAGCACTGTATCCGAGTTTCTTTTTTGTTACAGCTTAGGGCTAGAAAACCGGCCAAACTTTCATGAAGCATCCGTGTTGACCACTACGCCAATGACCAAACACTAGACTGGAAAGTCTGTGGAAATGCGAAAGCCGCAGTCACTTATGAGTGACGTTCAGCTTATGTTAACCAGAATATCCTAATAATTATCATTAAGTGAGAAATAAACGAAGCAAACTGGGAGGATTGCGTCCCATGGTCATCAGATTGACACAAGGTTGGCCACGAGATTCTCATGTGAGCTCACTTTGAGAATGAATCAATGTATCAGCTGAGTTCATGTCAATATTGGACTGAGTACAAGTTTGTGCGCAAAAGAATATCTCGTGACTGACATCAAGTCATTATACTAAGTTCGCAAACATGATCAATAAGTTGGGAAGAAAGCAACACCATGATGAAATTTTACGCGCTACTGTTGGCTTATTTCGCAAGTGATGTTGGTTTGCATTTCACTAGCCATTCGGTTAACAATGAATTTGATCAGCACAAGGTGAAATCGAAATTATCACGTCACAGCTTGCTATGGCGTCAATAAATTAAAATCCAAAAGAATCTTCATCCCATTCTCCACATAGTTGGTTGATATAAATTGAATAACACTCATAAATGATCGTAGTTGTCGCGATTTCATAGACTGTACAATCAAACCGTTTTAAAAAAGCGCTATATCCGGAAATCGCTCTTGATGGTTAGGTCTTGTACCTCGTATGACAACGAAGCGCCTGCGGCACCGCGCACTGTTCAGTGAGGTCAGGGAATGACGTCTTCACGGGCTATGAATGTCTGTATCAGTCCACAAAGCAGTGTTTATAGGTATCGTCTGACACGGCACTGAGTCGTGGTCAACGAGAAGCCTGTTCCCGGAAAACTGTTGGCTTTTCCTTTCCGTCAAACTCAGTTGTTTTCGCTTGTTTGTATTCTTTCTCTTTTTTTCCTTCGCTATAACCTGTACATATATAATGCCTTTCCTTTGTCAAGATCAAAGACAGTCCGAGCCGTTGTGCCCATAGGTAGGACCCAAGGCTGAAAATGATTTTAATGATCCGTTGTGTACAGTCTAACCACCACTGGGATTTGAACACTGACTACGCTTTTACAAGGCAACCCGGTTGTCACAGTTCGAAAGGCGTTTAAGTATGTCTATCATTTCTCACTACCGATTACGCAGAACGGGATAGGAGACACAGCACGCACGATGGATTTTGGTGTAGAAAACCTTAAGATCGTCTAACTACGTTTACTGGTAAATAGTGGAGGATTTTTGTTAATATAAATTGAACACCGATCAGTCTGAGCATCACTCACAATCGAACGTCGCTGATTGTATGCATACGATAACTCAGCCATGCTTAATCTGAGGTTAATGACAGAGTGGTCAATAAGAGTGTCTCGTGAAAGAGTGGCCCGATTTCTAATACCGGCCGTTGTAATAATGTGTCCTGCTGACGAGCTTCATTAACAGCGTACGGTCGATCTATGTTACGTTCCTGCATGCACACACACACACACACACACACACACACACACAATCGCTCACTCACGTGAACTTTCCCGTTTCACACCTGCCGGTTGCAAAGGTCACGTGCGCACTCTGGCTAGCGTGCCCAGACATGCTTTGTCCTTTTCTCATCGGCTTGTTATTGGTTCATCGATCCGTTCGCTGTAAACTCTAGTCATTGTTACATGTAATTCACATGTGTAATTCACTTTTATGTTGGCTCAGCCAGGATACACAAGGTTCCTCCTGCATCCCTTCAGTTCTCACTTCAGTGCGTAGTGCAAACATTACAAACAGCGAAACTCAGGTTTGGTGTTGCGATTCAAAAGGGGCTGACGGAAAATTCTGTGGGTATACGGCAGCTATGGTCAGTTGGTACGGATGTTCATTTAATATTCTTATGTATAGAAATGTCGCGAAGCTGACGCCCTAATCAGTCTTCTGAGGGGCTAACCCACCTGAAGTGATTCAGACTTTTGAGTCACTAATGAATACTACGTACGGTGTATCTGTAGGGTACCTATTACTATCTATCGCTAGTTGATTCTCCTTAACCGAATTCAGTTGTTGCTGTTGTCACCGTTCAAATTTAATAGGATTCTTCAACGTTTTTCCGGAAACAAATAAGCAACAGGACATGGTAATATGATGTTGGTAAAGCTTAATAACGGGGCCACAAAACTCAGGTATGTCGTACAGTGTCTAGCGTTTTGACACCGCAGCGTTAAACTGTCATGTCAGGGTTCACAAATGGCGTGGTAAAACCGGATACATAGCAATGGCAGGTCTCAGTTTCTGTGGGAAAATATTTCGTTTTCAGCCTGTCTTCCTCTAATCTAAATGTCTGGCTGGTTCATGAATGTAACTTTTCGTTATCTATCGTTCGACAAAAAAAGTATCATGATAACACCCTTTCGGGGAAATGACGCATTTTTAGTTTGTCCGTTTGCCCTCACTTGTGCCTGCTGGTTCCCACCTCTGCATTGCCTTTCAAACGTTGAAAGTTTGTCAACAGCCAGGTGCTATGGGACGTGGAGCCAAGCGATTTCAACGGACATGCGCTAACACTCCCATGCCGACTAGTGCGGCCATGGTTACAGCGGTATGCTGGGTGCGTCCGTTAGTCCGGTTAGGTTAGGTCTGTTGTTAAGTCGGACTTTCAGCTGGAATTCCTATGAAATGGTTTGTGTTCCGGATTTTTGTATCCGTGTGCCCGATTGTGAGACGATCGGTACTTGAATGTGAACCTCATGTGTGAGCGATGAAGAGGAAAGCCCTGACCGAATGTAACAAACAGCTGATATTCATTGCACAAAATCACGGATTTACAGAGGTTATATCAGTAGAATAGAAATCAAGGTCTACGACCAGTTGATTCCCATTATGATGAAAATGGATGGATAATGAATCGATTTAAAGATATGTACAAAATATGTAGAAATAACTCATAGTTATACGCTTATATGCCTGAGGAAAAAACACTCGAACAGGCTCACTAATTTAGTACACAGCGTACTAAGTCGTTTGTCCCAGATACGAACTTATCAGACGTGAAATACAAAAAGCCGTTGAGAACAGATTCTGAGTAGTTATTTGACGGAATGTCTGGTGTCGTATAGCGTTATAAACAGCATCGACACATAAGTTAGCTAGGGAGGTTAGAGACTGACCGTCGACGAGCGAGTAAACCGGAAGTGTGTGTTCGAGTTCGCGCCACACAGTCACATGGCATGCGGATAAACAATCGGACAGCACACATCACGCGAACTTTCTTAATAGCTTGGGTACGAATGCGTGTCAGGTGCTGCCAACCCCTGTGGGCACAACGCATGTTAACACAAACACACTAAACCCCAGGAGGCCTAAACGCGGATTGTTACAAATTGCCCTTCACCTGATGCTAATCGCAATTCCTTGGGAATTGTACAATCGTTCCGTTTAACGTTCCCTATCATTTTCCAGAAAAGATTCGAATGAAGGCATTCAAACAGCGTGACGGT
>LOND01001386.1:0-15544 GCA_014220965.1 Paragonimus kellicotti | reverse complement strand
TCTTCGAACTTGCAAATCAGCGAGGCTTTCGAATAATGATTTCATTCACCTTGGTTTACAAAGATCAATGTATTGATAAAAATGGTTATCTGTGGCTCATCTGGATATTCGAATTTGCGTCATTCGATTACAGAATACTCGTTTAACGTGTGGATAAACGAACCTGTTTCCATACCCTCTTATTATTCCTTCAATTTGAATAGAAAGAAAAACGGATGAAGATGTCTTCGAGATGCATTCATCAGGTGTTATGTTTTGTCGTTTAACCAGAATACTAGTATAATTACAAAAGGGTTTATCGTAACAATAATATAAAGCAGGGACATAGCAATCAGTCTTGTAACCTATTGGTTTTGACGACTATCGATATCACTGCCTTCCACGAAGATAGTCAAACCAATTCTGGACAGCTATCATTGTATTTATCAATTTGAATGTGGCTGTGATGCCTACTATTTAGAAATAATTGAAAAGAACTTAACCATCTGAATGATTGATTACATTTTCAAGTGACTAGTTGATCAAATTTCCCAGCAACGAATGAAAACGTTGACTCGCGACCGATCGCGTGCATCATCGATCGCCCATCCTTTGATCGAAATCGGGCATACCATAGATCCGTCTATTTGCTTCACAGTTCTATTAGGTCATTAAAGTTCACTTCTGTTGAAGCTGATCGAAGCTCGGCTAATCACGCGTTTAAGATCGAATGAGGTAGCCAGTTTGAATTGTTATCGACGGCTTGATAGATATATACAAGTGTTGTACTTATCATCAGGTCAACACATGTCTACATGTTGTTTGTCTGCCTAGTGAAATAATGTAGTCTAGTTCTCAATTGTATAGAACATAAACAATTCATATAACTTGTGGTTAGGCAGCATGGAACCAAGTTAGATTGTTCATCGTGCACAAGGCTCTAAGGGTAAAACCAAACTTCTTTTGTGCACACAGCTTTGGAGCACGTAGTCCAATCTCAGTCGTACCGGCCGCTCCGGTGTAGTGTTGCTGAACCAGCCTTGATTATGTAGTGACCAACGATCCATGCTGCAACCGTGTTTTCGCCTGTTTGTTCTTTACGCATGCTTCAGTGTATGCCTGGTACAGGAGGCCTGATACGGACTCAGTACTACTTTTTTCAGTCGTTTTTTTTATTCATCATCGGTTATTCTGTTCCTCACGGTCGTTTCACTTGCACCTTTTCGATTGTTGTTTAACATACTCGAAGGTTCTGCTTCTGTTTCACTTGGCGCGCTTTTGGGTGCCTCCAAGTGGGCTGGAGCCCATCTCGTGTTCTCTTCCTTTCTGTTTTGATTCGATAGTTTGTTGACACGGGATGTGGAACTAAATATAAATAACTACGGTCTAACAATTGGTACAGTATTAAACATAATCGGACTGTGCACAATCGTAGAAATGTTGGTAGGAAACAGACAAACAGGGAGAACTCATATACAGTACAAAATAAAATTCGGGTTGATAAGAGTACTGACAGCAATATACAGATATATACGGCAAAGTTTGTTGGGAATATTGAAGGGGCAGGATCAAGTTGTTACGGTGTAAATGCATGGAGGTGTGTTGTAGCTCGCGTTTATTGAAATTGGCGTATTGCTAGAGCGTTCGGCTTCCTAGGCGCGGCATTGGAAGTTGTGTCACGCCCCACTCACCGTAGTCATGCCCATATCTGGGCTTCACAGGCTTGTTGATTAATTGGCTTGGAAATCACTCAGGGAATGCGTTCGTGTGGCATTGGTAGCCAGTGTTGGCAAAACAGAGCTTACTGTCCTTGGTCTGGGTCGAGATTTTCGGACCAGGCATTGGACTGTGGTGCTCGCTGATAGCACGATTTGGGAGGCGATTGACCTGCATGGTCTGCTGAACACAGATGAGGTGAATGAATGGGTGAGATTCAAACATCAGGTTTGATACACAGCAACAGGCTGTCGCGGTGTTACCAGGTCCTTATTACGACCTTCTGGAGATGGTGATCGCTGTGGTCACCTATATATGTTTTACGGAATCGCAGATTTTGAAAAGCTCGGTCAACCAACTGTAACAGCATTTTTATAGTGGTATCAACCCTCACTTTTGAGCAAGAATATACTTCGGATCAGAAATATACGGTTGTTGTTATAACTATAGAAGTAATCGCAGATCGTCATGTATGCATGTAAAAGCCATTGCGGCAGACTGATAAACGTAATATTGAATGAAAATCGTGTCACGTGGAAATTTACATGTAAACTCATATTTAACACAGCTTAGACACGGTAATCGTTCTGTGACTATCCCTACTGTTCATACCGACGGAAAACCATAACTTTCGTCGCTAACGTTGGGTGATAATCTTCCGAACAGTAAGCCTTCATCAAGTGCAGAAAGAAGACATGTTGCGATATGTTAACATTTCGTTTACTCTCATCAGTCGCAAACGTAAAACATGCGAGTTATATGCTGGAACGTTTATCGCCTCGTAATTTTCGATACCAGTTTGAGTAAGTGTTCAACCATCTACTGTTGTGGGTTCAGTCCAGCTCTGAAGACTTGCACGCTTCTGTAACTGCAAATTAACCAGTGAGTTAGCACTAGCACCACTTCAGCAAGTTCACACCTAGTCCAACATAAACGAACACTAGTGAATACTCTGTTCACACGGGCAAGGCAAATCTGTACACACGACAGTCTTGCGGAAGAACTGGACTTGATCACCTTCCGTCCTACAATCAATTGGCTACCACTAGAAGGTTCACAGATAGGCACAGTAGACAAAAAGTACCACCCGAAGAGGAAGTCACTGTAGAGAAAAAGAAGGTCTACACAGAGCTGCCTTTTAAGAATGATTACATCATGCAGCTGAACTCTGTGTAATCGCTCGGACTCAGAAGTTACCGGTGCCTTCAGTCAAAGGAGATCAGCCTATCGGTGCCACTTCACATTGTATTTACCAATTTGTATGTAACTGCGGAGAAAGTTACATAGGCAGAACCGAGAGGTGCTTGAGCTCCAGAATGAAGGAACATTTACCTAAATGGGTTCAGAAGTCCGTGTTATCGGAGAACGGCAATGTTGCTGAAACACGTAAACAGCCAGTTTCCTCAGTCGCTAGACACGTCCTGACCACTGGTCACGTTATCGAGCCATTCAGAAACATGTTATGTCATTCTAATCCAAGATTCTTGCAGTTTACCTAAGCGGTCATAATCAATCGCCTCAAGCCAGTTCTGTGTTCAGAGACAACTGTGTTGGGATCTTGACTGTTCTCTGGACTTAGTGACTTATCGTAACCCCCTGATTGGATTACCCAGTTCCTTAATTGTCCGCTATAAAAAACCGTTTCATGCTATTACAAATTTGGTACTGATGAGCCAACACGAAATGTTTGTATCCATCAGTCTTGTTCACACTGTTCAAGGGAATCAATTGTTCTGAACCACTAGAATGTAAAAGCAGTTATATGGACAACTTACATTTCTTGAGACCGTGTTGTATCGATAATGTGGCTAAGGTAAGGTCAAGTAAGTAGTAGCTCGTTGTAACAAGGGAAACAAACATGCGGAGGAAACGTTAGCCTATAGTAAGTGGGAGCAACTGCACAGTCCGCAGCATAGGCAGTATAAACCCAGTAAAAAAAAACAGACTAGGGTTCAGTAATCTGGTGTGTCATATGACCCACTCTGATCAGACGCACAAAATGGTCAATCTAGTGGCAGCTTGACCTGCCGTGAATGGTGAAGATCGCAAACGTGCCAGCCACATATACACACGCGCGCAATAGGCCACAAAGGCTAGCACCAGGTTTTTCCGTGGCCGCTTAAATTCCATATTTTGGTGACTCTCTGCCAGAATGAAGTCAACGTTACCTTCAACCTAGATCCAGCTAGACCAGTCGGGTCGTACACTACCAAGCACTGTGTGTGCTTATAACCCAGAGTGGTCAGATAATCCTTTAAGTGCCTCATTTTGGTTTGGCTTTACAGCCCGAATTGTCTTGTCTTGGAGGATGCGACCGGGATAAGTAATGCGTGAACGAGAGAGCTCGAACAGTATGGCTCGCCACTAAGCTTATCACCGGTGTCAGGTGTATACTTGCCTCGTTAAAACGGGATCATCGTGGGCACAGGTTCAAAACATGTGATCCGATCCTTGGACAACAGTCGTCCGCCTCGTTGTCTGAACTGTACAGTGCAACGACAAATTTAGTGTTTGACCAAAGCATGCTCACGCAACCCAGTCTACGGGAAACTAAATTCGGACTAAGTTAATCTGCAATATGGCAGGATTTTTCTGACCTACATAGCAGCGATTCACGTGGCAAACTGACTGCTGATGATAGACAACAATAAGCAGAAAGGTCAAAGTCAAGCGTTGGTGAACAGTGGCCTTGAACCTTCTTATCGCCTTTCGAGGGATTAAAAAAATAAAAGCCAAACAGATCCATCGTGCACGTGATTATGAAACAAACGGAAGAGAACTGATGATAACAATGTAAACAATTGTTCAAGTGATCATGAGAAAAATAGCAGACAGCTGCTTCGGTCTCCTTGGATCTCATCAGTAGGACGCAGTCCGGAGAATGGAACCCAGAACTCATGAATAGGTATCAGAAAAGCAAACCATTATAGGATAGTAGTCCGTACACTTGTCTATGACCAAATCACCTGCTTTGCAAAACTCTCTCTCAGTCTCTTCTGAGGCCGTTAGTCACTGTCTGTTAGTTTGTAAACCGAACGTCAGCGGCCAATCTACTTCAGCTTATGAGAAAAGGGAGTGCAACCGTTAAGGTAGAGACTCTTTTTTGTGGTTTTCTCAGCTAACACTATTGAAAATCGTACTGGACTAACAAAAGGGGTGAAAGGGAAAATCTGGAACACTGTGACAATGTATTCTACTGATGGTAGCCGGAAGTTCAGCTTACTATTTGTTACCAGACCAAAAGATAAAAATCAGTGGTTATTCTGTCTACTTTCATTAGAGGTCCTCAGGTGGAACGGACCCATAAGAAGAAGCCTGGCATGATGTACTCATGATAATGTAAACGACATACCGAAGGCGTACAATGTAAGATGGGCAATGGCGGTTTGAGGAGCACCGCTTCACGCGCCGTTTTAAATGCTTACGTGTATTACACGGAATTTTTAGACACATATACAACAGAGATGTTTCTACTGCCCCTCGTCAACAGGTTGAGGGAACCATATCGATCAGCAGTTAGATCTTAAATACATAATGTAGTAGCATTAGTGCATGTTTTAAACAGAAAAAAGAAGTGTTGAACACGTAAGTTTTCGCAACATGATCAGCAATATTCTGTAAGCTCTGTCGTTCAAAAATGGTTAAGATAAGCGTGCTGTAACGCAAACGCTGCGAGGCTCTACGATAAATGCAAAACATAAGCCACTGTTTGATTCGATAGTTTGTTGACACGGGATGTGGAACTAAATATAAATAACTACGGTCTAACAATTGGTACAGTATTAAACATAATCGGACTGTGCACAATCGTAGAAATGTTGGTAGGAAACAGACAAACAGGGAGAACTCATATACAGTACAAAATAAAATTCGGGTTGATAAGAGTACTGACAGCAATATACAGATATATACGGCAAAGTTTGTTGGGAATATTGAAGGGGCAGGATCAAGTTGTTACGGTGTAAATGCATGGAGGTTGTGTTGTAGCTCGCGTTTATTGAAATTGGCGTATTGCTAGAGCGTTCGGCTTCCTAGGCGCGGCATTGGAAGTTGTGTCACGCCCCACTCACCGTAGTCATGCCCATATCTGGGCTTCACAGGCTTGTTGATTAATTGGCTTGGAAATCACTCAGGGAATGCGTTCGTGTGGCATTGGTAGCCAGTGTTGGCAAAACAGAGCTTACTGTCCTTGGTCTGGGTCGAGATTTTCGGACCAGGCATTGGACTGTGGTGCTCGCTGATAGCACGATTTGGGAGGCGATTGACCTGCATGGTCTGCTGACACAGATGAGGTGAATGAATGGGTGAGATTCAAACATCAGGTTTGATACACAGCAACAGGCTGTCGCGGTGTTACCAGGTCCTTATTACGACCTTCTGGAGATGGTGATCGCTGTGGTCACCTATATATGTTTTACGGAATCGCAGATTTTGAAAAGCTCGGTCAACCAACTGTAACAGCATTTTTATAGTGGTATCAACCCTCACTTTTCAGCAAGATCAGAAATATACGGTTGTTGTTATAACTATAGAAGTAATCGCAGATCGTCATGTATGCATGTAAAAGCCATTGCGGCAGACTGATAAACGTAATATTGAATGAAAATCGTGTCACGTGGAAATTTACATGTAAACTCATATTTAACACAGCTTAGACACGGTAATCGTTCTGTGACTATCCCTACTGTTCATACCGACGGAAAACCATAACTTTCGTCGCTAACGTTGGGTGATAATCTTCCAACAGTAAGCCTTCTCAATGCAGAAAGAAGACATGTTGCGATATGTTAACATTTCGTTTACTCTCATCAGTCGCAAACGTAAAACATGCGAGTTATATATGACACACAAATAGAGATAGACAGGGTATGGACACGCATACAGTCACACCACGTGTTACGTCATCACCACCACGGCAACCCTATGGGTTGCTTCAACCACTTTTGTGCACATAGCGCCGGCTGGTGAGTTCTGATCAACATGGCTTCGCTAAAGGCCAGTAGCTTCGGGTTCTGTTGACGTAACAATATTTTGAATGATTTAATTAGGTCAACCTGGTGACCTGTTATCATGAGGTGTCTGGCAATCGATGATGCGGGGCTTCGAGTAACGGATTCACCGGTTTCAGATTGTTGTGTCATGAGTTGTTTTAACCAGTTCGGGACGTGTTCTGCTACTCGCTGAGATAGCTGTCGGTCTGTTCTGCCTATGTAAACGTCACCGCAACTGCAAGTGAACTGGTAGACAACGTGAGAGACAGAATGGTCAGACAAACTGCGTTCGCGATTGTGTAGAACGGGTCTTTTAGCCCAAGCGTAATTGGGCAGCTGCATACGTACGGGATAGGGCACATTGCAATTTGTGCTTAATGTCGTTTGCCAGATGATCGCCTTTGAATTGCAAAAATAAAAATATATCTTTCTTTTGAGCTGTTTGTACTGGCTCATTGTTTTTGTTTATCATGCTGTGAATCTCTATGGTCGGTTAGCAGGGAAAAGTGCCGACCGTATAGAAGTTTGTGGAACTTCTTCACAGCGAAAATGATCGCGAGACCCTCTTTTTCGATCTGACCGTAATTCTTCTCAGCGGAGTTGAGCGTACGAGAAGCGTGAGCAATAGCCTTCTCGGAACCATCCGGGAAGATGTGCGAGACGACTGCTCCAACACCGTAGTTTGATGCATCTGCTGCGACCACAATTGGCAGGGTTGGATCGTAGTGCGTCAGCAGCAGGTCGGAGCTGAGCATCGTCTTCAGTCCGGCGAAGGAGCTCTCGCAATCGGGGGACCAGCACCATGTAGTGTCCTTCTGCAACAGACGATTGAGTGGGGCCCAAACAGGTATACTGCAGGAAGCCTCGATGAGTGTTGATTGTCAGTAGTTCACGAGATTCTGGTGCAACCTCGAGTTGGAGATATGCCTCCGCCAAGTCCAGTTTGGCGAAGCAGGTGCCACCGTTGAGCATAGTGAATATGTCGTCAGGCACTGGAAGCGGATAGCAGTTTGGTTCCAACGCAGCATTCAGACCAGTTGAGAAGTCACCACAGATCCGGATGGATCCGTTAGACTTCTTCACCACGACAATGGGAGCGGCCCACGCGGAGTAGGAGACCGGTACCAAGACACCAAGCTGTTCAAGTCGTTCTGAGTTCCTGGTCTACGAGCGGCAGGGCTGCGTAGGGAACCGGCCGTTTGGGACGAAAGACCGGTTGGCTGCCAGGGCATAGCTGCAGCGTGGCCTGGGTACAGGAGCAGAGGCCCAGGCCATCTTGGAACACGGGAGTGAACTGCTGAATGATGTCGTCGGACATCTTCTGAGGTGCGGCAGGAGACCGCACCTGGTTGCAGATGGCCCGGATCGGGACATCCAGAAGACCAAGCGGTTCGAGCCAGTCAAGCCCGAGTAGATCGAGACCAGAGTTGGAGACGTAGCACGTCCCGTCTATGGTGGTGCCACGGCATGACACTGAGCAGTGCAGTCTTCCCGTCAACTGCACCGAGCCACCACAAGCACTGGTTGCCGTCTGGGATGATTGGTGGACAGGAGGGCTGCCCAGGGATCGCCAGAGCCTCTTGGAGATGATGGTGATGTCGGAGGCAGTGTCCAGCTGCAGGCGAGCCAAACGACCATTGATGTGGACGGACACGAACTTTCGGCGATCAGCGAAATTGACTTGGAACGTCGCCAGCAGACTGTTAGATCTGCCGGCTGCACGGGACCAGGCTTGCTTCTTGAACTTGGGGCCCAACGTCGGTTTGACCCTGTCCATTGTTTGGGGCTGACAGAAACCTTCCTTGTGGCCGACCGTGTGGCACCGCTGGCAGCGATGCTGTCGAAAGGGGCAAAACTTGTGGAAATGCCATGCACCACAAGTATCGACAAGCGGAAGGCGGCTTCTTGGCATCAGCAGGATTGGGTTTGGTGGGCCGTGTAGGAGATTTCGGCCGAAAGCTGGAAACGGCCTGAACTGAGCGGGGCGCCCGGTCCGGATGTTGGATCATGGCAGAGTCGTGCCTGAGGTTGACCAACCTCTCGCATTCGTCCACGATCTGCTCCAGCTTGATATTTGGCTCCTGGTCGATTTTAGCCAAGAGCCTGGTACGGAGGTCAGCGTAGCTTGGTGATTGCAGACCGCAATAAGACCAGGCAGGAAGAACTGGTCCTCTGTGAGCGAGCCAAGCTTGAACCGTCCGCACTCACGGTTAACGAAACCAGCATAGGTGACAAAGTCGTCTATGTCTCGTTTGACCAGTTGGAGGCACTGGAACCGCGAGTTGAACAGGGATGAGGTATCCCCGAAGATCTTTGTCAACTTCTGGACCGTATCCGCGAAAGTCAGGGTTCGCGGTTCGGCGGGCAAGATGTAGTTGGTATAGCGGATGTGTTCCGCTGGGCCCAGTTTCCGGAGGAGTAGACGAACCTTCGTCTCGTCATCTCGGGATGCCAGCTCGACGGTGAACGTATCTTCGTGTCGCTTGTACCATGCCTCAAAGGAGACACCAGCTTGGGGGTCATACAGGAAATCGGGGATATTCCTGGCCAAGTGATCCACGGACGGCGGATCGACAGAAGTGGACGGCCCAGCGCGGCAAAGCGGGTGGCTAGCATTTCCATCAGTCGGATCTGCGACTGCATCATCTGCTTGAGATCTGGGTCGGCAGACATAGTTCAAAAAGAGAGAACAAAACAAAGCACAAACTCCGTCGCCAAATATGTTATGACCCGCTGGTCAACGATAACGATAAATGTCTAGCGCACGACTATAGTAAACACGAACACGTAGCACCGAGCGTAACGATAACCAGAAAACCCCAGAAGAACACAGAAGACCTTGACCTTCAGTCGAGAATGTATTTGCTCTCTAACCAAAGGTAACATTGCAGACCAGCGTCTGCATATATATAGTCTCTGAACAGCCTTGAAGAATCCCACGTTAATTGATGCATTAAAAGTGGGATGGGCCAATCAGAGACGCAGGAGAAACGTGCGCCAAAATTGAGTTTTGGCACGTTGTGGCGCGAAAAGATAAATTCAAAATCACAATTTATTTTTCGAAGATAGCTCGAAAAATAAACCATTTTTGGGGAAAATAGACTTTCCCCAACAACATCTAAGAAAGTTAAACTGCCGTTTGATTCTCTTTCGTGAGACAAGGATAGGTTCGGATGAATAGAGTTAAGAAGATTAAAAATAAATCAAAATGGTCAGTATCCGTAAAAATCAAAATATCATCAACATATCGTTTGTACAATAAGGTTTGACAATATTATCTGAGACTTGCCGTTCAATCATTCCCAAGAAGATGTCGGCTAATGTTGGGCCTAACGGACTACCCATAGCCACTCCGTCTACTTGTTTATAAGAAAGCCCTTCAAAATTGAACCTGACATTTTCTGTACACAGTAAAATGAGATCCTTAAGATATTCAAGTGGAATACCTATATCATAGTTTGGCTGGATAAATCAAGAATATCCTATAATTATAACTCAACAGCTCTCGAAGAAAACGGTAAGTTAAAAGAATCGACGTCAACTCGAAACGTAGTTTTAGACTCACCGACACGCTTTCAATGTCTCTATAGTTCAAAAGGAATACCTTACACAATGGGTATAAATTTTGCGACGCGTTACAAGAATGCCAACGCAGTTTGTCGACCAGTCTGTCCGCACGTTGCTCACCAGTTCACTTGCAATTGCTGGTGACGTCTTTACATGAGAAACAGACCGACAGCATATCTCAGCTGCGAAGCGCCAAAAAGAAAAAACGGGATAAACTATAAATAAAAAAGGAAATAGATAAACACACCATACTGTAACCGTGATGGATGAAGCGGCGATACGTATTATGCAGTTGGATCGTTCGACTGAAAGCAGCATCCCAATCTGGCATCCACATCATTGATTCGTAATACACTACTATCGGTAAAACCAGATCAAATACATCGACATTCACGAAACCGCCGCGTCCGATCATCGATTGCCAGGACACGCCTACACTTTGATTAGACCAAATTCACCAGGCAAAGCGGCCACCATAATTAAAATCAGTTCGAATAGTATTGTGCGTCAAGTCAGAACCCGCAAGCGTACTGACCATAGTGTTTGAAAGCCAAGGATGATCATCGCTATTACCACTCTGCGCGGTTGCACAAAATGTGGTTGACAGACAACACCATAGGTTGCCTGTGATGGTACGAAGCATAACGACGTGGGTGCTGTTTGCGAATGTATCCCACTGCCTGTCGTGTCTGCTGTTTTGTGTGTCTGATGGTAGTAGGAAACTTTCGGGGCGCATCCATTTTGGTTTTACGTTTAGGACTGATAGAGCTAACGATGTTAACATTATCGCAACATGATCAGTCTTTTTGCATGCGATGTGCGAATTACTGAAAGGGAATTCCTGCTTTTCACAGTAAGTCTTCGCCTAAGGGTTAGACGCTTCTGGTCAAGTCCTTACTTTCGGAAAGAAACGACGGGTGAAGCTCACACTTTCTGCTGCCATACGCCAAAAGGCATTTTCCTGTTCTGACGCAGTGACACATTGAGTTAAAATGCAGTCAAACTGTAGCGTAACTGTTCACGCGAACAAGAGCGTGAATATTTTGAACTAATTCCAGTGTTAAGATGAGAGCTTGGAAAAGCATTCGTCAACTTCTGGTAGACATATCAATGGGGAAAATGAATAAACTCAAGTAGTTGAGAGATAAGTCTAATTCAGAGCGGATCGTAACTTATCATTTACACCCTTGCCTGAAATACTACACATGAGTCATAGGCTGAGGAAGTATTTGCTGTTTAAAACCACCCGAAGTATATAGTTCTTTACGCACTGTTCGTACATACTTGATTGTTTTATACATGGAACCGAGGAAAATAAACGAAGATTTGACTTTCCACAATATTCGTCTTTTTACAACACTGCTCAGCGTGGTAAAGGACGCGCTGTGTTTCAAACTTTAAGTCGTCCCCACTCCAAGAATCCGCGAACAAGTCAACTAACACGATCAGAGGTTTCATAGTTCAGAAAGCGTTTTCGGAAAGGAGCACTAGACTCAACTTTCGCACCTAATACATAACGATTTTGGCTTTTCAAGCTGAATATCACTCATATTTGGTCACGGGCTTCGGATTCAGATTAAGTATGAGCGATGTTCAACTTGAAATTGACCAAGTCTCCGACTACTCATCAGTAATTTCGACTTTATTCATACACCTAAGGGTTTGGTGAGCGCGATGGCGTGACAAACGGTGACAACAGAACGGATGAATCAAAACCCCACCTCATCTAGTGCAAAGCACCTCACGGAAACAGGTCATTTCGTTGACCTCGCCCACTTGTTCCACATGTTATTGCACAATCGGAATCCTAAATTACTTCCATTCTTCGGTGCAGTGTTAATCCATACTCGCCGTCCGGCCCAATAGGTGCATAAACTGTTGACTCACGCAGTTTGTCTGCCCTGGAACTGATGACAGTCCTTGTTTCATGTAAACCCAATCGTTGATTGTTTCTATTGTTGTTGCTATCCGCATGTCCTATATATTGTTTTACGTTCGTGACTGAAGAGAGTAAACGAAATGTTAGCATCTCGTATACGTTTGCTTTCGTTATTGGTGAACTGGATCAAGAGAACACAAATTAGTAAATATATCTAAATCCTGATCTAAGTCGTGGTTTCGTGTGAACAGCGTCCAAGTTAAATAGAAAAGACAATACCGAACTTGAGTACTCCAACCAGACAGCTCCGCGTTAAGGATCTCGATAAAATAGAAACGAGTGACTTAATTGAACCAATTGCATAGTGTTTAGTTGCGTGCGAAAGCTACCACCAAAAGCGGTATTCAAATTGTACGCTGGTTTGATGCCACGACAACCAAAACTCTTGTTCAGTAGGCCACCTGACATACGAACACCGGCTTCATTGGAACGTTTAAGCGAAACGTTGTACACTGTCAACGTCACATCGGTAGAACCAACGCTATTTACTTCGCAAACAGCGAGAGAGACGAACTCGGGAATGTTTACAGATGTACACCTAAAAGCCGAAAAGACGTGACAGAGTTCATCCATCAAGCGCGGATTTATCGTGTACAGTCAGTTGGGCCAGCAGGTTAATCCCTAATCTTACGAGTGAGGCTTGAAACGTACGAGTTGGTAAAAGCTTTACTCAACGAAAGTTGTCACGCGCCTGCGGGCGTAGTCACCTACACGTCTGGACGTCACGCTTGTCGGTTAACCGGCATGGGAGTACCTCAGCGAATGCACGTGTGTAGCATTGATTACCAACGTTGACTGGACAGGGCACACTGACCGTCGGGTGAGTGAAGGTGAGAACCGCGCAGCGGCGTGTCTGCAACGTGGACCGGAGCTGTCCGGTCACGCGCTAGCTGGGGCGCGTCATTCCGGTCTGTGGCCTTGGGCGATGACCGAAAGATACGCGCGTGAGTGAGACAATACATGGTCTGCTGACCAGATGTGGAGTAGGCGAATTGACCTAGATTGAGCCATCAGGTTTGGCACTGTCATGGCCCCTCATAATCCTTCCAGATATGAGTGTAACTCTGCTCTGTCTGCCCACAGGTTTTGCACATATATTCACGGTAAGTTTCACAAACATTATCGACGCATCGCACACGTGCTCAACATATGCGCGCACATGAACAGCGCCGTCTGGCAAACAAACCAGCGGATTGGTAGGTTGTGTAAACGGCCGGACGGCACGTGCAAGCTGGACAGACAACGTGAGAGACAGAATGGTCAGACAAACTGCATTCGCGATTGTGTAAAACGGGTCTTTTAGCCCAAGCGTAATTGGGCAGCTGCATACGTACGGGATAGGGCACATTGCAATTTGTGCTTGATGTCGTTTGCCAGATGATCGCCTTTGAATTGCAAAAATAAAAATATATCTTTCTTTTGAGCTGTTTGTACTGGCTCATTGTTTTTGTTTATCATGCTGTGAATCTCTATGGTCGGTTAGCAGGGAAAAGTGCCGACCGTATAGAAGTTTGTGGAACTTCTTCACAGCGAAAATGATCGCGAGACCCTCTTTTTCGACCTGACCGTAATTCTTCTCAGCGGAGTTGAGCGTACGAGAAGCGTGAGCAATAGCCTTCTCGGAACCATCCGGGAAGATGTGCGAGACGACTGCTCCAACACCGTAGTTTGATGCATCTGCTGCGACCACAATTGGCAGGGTTGGATCGTAGTGCGTCAGCAGCAGGTCGGAGCTGAGCATCGTCTTCAGTCCGGCGAAGGAGCTCTCGCAATCGGGGACCAGCACCATGTAGTGTCCTTCTGCAACAGTCGATTGAGTGGGCCCAAACAGGTATACTGCAGGAAGCCTCGATGAGTGTTGATTGTCAGTAGTTCACGAGATTCTGGTGCAACCTCGAGTTGGAGATATGCCTCCGCCAAGTCCAGTTTGGCGAAGCAGGTGCCACCGTTGAGCATAGTGAATATGTCGTCAGGCACTGGAAGCGGATAGCAGTTTGGTTCCAACGCAGCATTCAGACCAGTTGAGAAGTCACCACAGATCCGGATGGATCCGTTAGACTTCTTCACCACGACAATGGGAGCGGCCCACGCGGAGTAGGAGACCGGTACCAAGACACCAAGCTGTTCAAGTCGTCTGAGTTCCTGGTCTACGAGCGGCAGGGCTGCGTAGGGAACCGGCCGTTTGGGACGAAAGACCGGTTGGCTGCCAGGGCATAGCTGCAGCGTGGCCTGGGTACAGGAGCAGAGGCCCAGGCCATCTTGGAACACGGGAGCGAACTGCTGAATGATGTCGTCGGACATCTTCTGAGGTGCGGCAGGAGACCGCACCTGGTTGCAGATGGCCCGGATCGGGACATCCAGAAGACCAAGCGGTTCGAGCCAGTCAAGCCCGAGTAGATCGAGACCAGAGTTGGAGACGTAGCACGTCCCGTCTATGGTGGTGCCACGGCATGACACTGAGCAGTGCAGTCTTCCCGTCAACTGCACCGAGCCACCACAAGCACTGATTGCCGTCTGGGATGATTGGTGGACAGGAGGGCTGCCCAGGGATCGCCAGAGCCTCTTGGAGATGATGGTGATGTCGGAGGCAGTGTCCAGCTGCAGGCGAGCCAAACGACCATTGATGTGGACGGACACGAACTTTCGGCGATCAGCGAAATTGACTTGGAACGTCGCCAGCAGACTGTTAGATCTGCCGGCTGCACGGGACCAGGCTTGCTTCTTGAACTTGGGGCCCAACGTCGGTTTGACCCTGTCCATTGTTTGGGGCTGACAGAAACCTTCCTTGTGGCCGACCGTGTGGCACCGCTGGCAGCGATGCTGTCGAAAGGGGCAAAACTTGTGGAAATGCCATGCACCACAATATCGACAAGCGGAAGGCGGCTTCTTGGCATCAGCAGGACTGGTTTGGTGGGCCGTGTAGGAGATTTCGGCCGAAAGCTGGAGACGGCCTGAACTGAGCGGGGCGCCCGGTCCGGATGTTGGATCATGGCAGAGTCGTGCCTGAGGTTGACCAACCTCTCGCATTCGTCCACGATCTGCTCCAGCTTGATATTTGGCTCCTGGTCGATTTTAGCCAAGAGCCTGGTACGGAGGTCAGCGTAGCTTGGTGATTGCAGACCGCAGATGAAGACCAGGCAGCGGAACTGGTCCTCTGTGAGCGAGCCAAGCTTGAACCGTCCGCACTCACGGTTGACGAAACCAGCATAGGTGACAAAGTCGTCTATGTCTCGTTTGACCAGTTGGAGGCACTGGAACCGCGAGTGGAACAGGGATGGGGTATCCCCGAAGATCTTTGTCAACCCATGGACCGTATCCGCGAAAGTCAGGTTTCGCGGTTCGGCGGGCAGGA
>LOND01001385.1:71911-95720 GCA_014220965.1 Paragonimus kellicotti | reverse complement strand
GAAGGGTATCAACACTCCAGTGCATGTCGCAAAGCACAAATATGATGGATTCACTCGCAACCAGGCGGAAAACTTCTTCTCTTACCTGGTTCTCTGTGTTGCAGAAGCAGCCGCATTATGAGGCCCGTGAAAATCTTGAATGCGATAAAAACAAGATTGATACCTCTGCGGTTGTCACATGGCACTTTTAGTGAAAACGCAAATGACTGCTGAAAAACACCGGTCATAAGGCATCTTTCCAACCTTCCACATAGAACGGAGATGTGCGGTTAGTTCAAATTTTCACCCCACCGTCTTTGAAAAAAGCTAGAAAAAGGTTTCAGCCTGGGACTTAATTACGCTTCAGTATTTTAAGCTCTAAATCCACTTCACTTTCCGACAGATGGTCGTCCAAAATGTCATACGTAGCCATACAATCTCCACCATCCACAAATGATTGAGCTGTATCAGGCCAGCTGAACTGTTCTTCAAAGTGCTCAGTCGCGACAGGCCGTAAATTCGTGAGCCATCTTTTTTTTCAAGTATTATTTCTGCAACTAACATCCTGCAACGTCCAGTCTCTGGCTTGTTCGGAGAGATGAGCTTTGCGGTCCTTAAGCAAGCTCCCTGTAATTTTGCGTTTCCGTTCACGGCGGTCTTTGTCGTAGTTCGAGTCAGTAGATCAAACGACGTTTGTTCATAAGTTCTGTTATATCAGCAGAAATCCACTTCTGTCGTATCTACCACACCCCCTTGAAATAGCCTGCTTCACCTGGCTGTTGAGACGTTTGTTCAATGCTCATCTGGATCACCCCGGCGTTTTGACCCATGCACTTTGGCCATCATTGCTTGCTTTGCGACATGCACTGGAGTGTTGATACCCTTCTCAGCCAACGGTCGTCGTATTTTTGGACCTAACGGCTGCTTCTCACTCGGCTGCCCGACACATCTTCTGAGATTGACTTTGTCGCAGAGGAGTATCAATGAAGTTTGTCAATTTATTAAAATCGTTATACGCCCGCTGTGATTGCAGAATGCGCAGGTGGCAGCTGTCTCAAGCGTTCTTCGCTTCAAATGGCTTTCAGCAGAGATGTCCGATCCTCCGTTCCTTTTCAACTATGTGATGAACAACATTCCGGAAGGGGCACTCGGAGGTTTCGAGGATCTCGGTGTGAAGCTTCTATTAGGTATTAAGCTGACTGATATTGAGTACGCAGGCGATGTCATGTTGCGTAGTTCTTTTACAGGGGGTATACAGACCATGCCAAACGGATTAAATGATGCGGTTGGTTTGTACGGTACGCACTTCGCCACTTCAAATTGCGAAGTACAAGATTGAGTTGGCATTGACCCTGTCTTTTTTGTTGCTAACAGGCTTCACGAGACTGTCGATCACTTCACCAACCTGGGTAGTGTCTCTCACCGGTTCGTATTGCTACTGAGGTGTTCATGAGGACAGCGAAAGCACGTAGTGCACTCGCCACTTCTGGTCACTTGTGGCGTTGAAAAGATGTCCATTTGTTTATTAATGGCAACTTTGTAGTGCGTATGCGTACCCAGTTTTACTTTGTGAATCGTAGACCTGGTCCAATTGTGCGAAATATGCATATAGTCTCTCGGGATTCGATTACCATTGTCTTCACGAGTTACCTTGTATTAAATGGGCTACTTTATGAGCAACACGACAGTCCATCGTGAAGTATTTTCGAAATGTGAAAGTTCACGACCGATAACCGAAATAGTGAGAGTTTGCAGTATTCGCTAGTTGGTTCGTGCATTCCGTATGCCTACGGGACGTCTATCACACCGCGAACTGTTCAGCTTGGCTACTGATTATTGGAGAAAACTGCAAGGCGAAGAGGCGGTAGCGTGGTCACGGACTAGGAAAGCCTTGGCCGGAATTAGTAGGCGCTTGCTATCTGGTTGGGAACACTCTGACATGGCAGTGTCACAGGCAATGGCGAGTTCTTATTCACAAGTTCGCTGACTCTTCGTCTTTCTTTTCTTTCATTTGTACTTTTTACTTTACTACCTTGTAGATCATTGTCAGGATCAACGGCAGCGCGAGTCATAATTCCTAGGGGGCACGACTGAAAACTACTATAGTGATGGTTTTAGAACCATGAAATCCTAATTGCTGTTTGTGGTCGGTAAACCAGTGGCCCGAAAATCCACTCAATAAAAAATTGCTCTGAGCCCCACTTTCATGTCACCATGTATATCTTGGCGTTAAGGTCACTAATAAATTGGTAGAACGTGGTCGTTTACTATAGAATAGACCCCTCGAATTGATATTAAATCGCATAGCTGCTCGTTGTACTCTTTCAAGTTGTATGACTTCACTTTCCGGGCATGTAAACGCAAATGCGTAGCCGTATTTCTGCCTCGGTCGAACATGTAAGAACAAACGGAAGACTTCTTTCAACATCTTGACAGAGGAATTACAGATGGCCCCGAGCCCTCTTGTTGCCTTAAAGCAAGTATGTGACGTGTACACTTGTGTCCACGTCAGTCCACATGCATATCCACTGTCAACTCACTGGATGATACTGCATTGACAATACCACTCTCGACCTAAGTCTGAAAACGTGATCTGGGCACACCTGCCACAGCATACCTTTGTCCTAGTGAAAACTCCATCGTTCTGGTTAAGTAGGGCAACAGTGGACTAGCTGTGTTGAGCAGGGATCTTGACAGAGTACTGCCAACCCTCATCTTATTTGAGTTTCATACCATAGCCTGCACAACATTGGGAAAAACATAGTTGTACTGGAAACCAACTAGTGGGTGGAAGGCCTAGCTGCTTCCTCATACGGAGACTATGTGTCGGCACTGGGTATATTTCCACGGATGCAGGTTTGGGAGAAAACATCGCAAAAACCATCGAGTTACTGTGCTTTCCCAATTCTCTCATGGACAACCTCTTCATTATCGCCGAAATTGTCAAGCTTTCAGGCCTGACATACAAGATAAATACACCGCGTAGTAATACAAACTACCAGTTGCATGGGTTAGTCATTCGAATGTGTGCAACCTCTGTGGCGCCGGGCTGATCTCGATCGTTTTATGTAAAGCGGAATGTATGTTGCAACTGTACAATCGGTTTTGCTGTACGGTTTCGAAACCTAAATGATTCGCTTGGAGGATGCCCGCAGCGTCTATTTTCGGCTCCTGGTGATTCCAAAACCGTAATGACGTGTGGTGAAAACGCCGTATCAGTAGTGACGAAGTTCCCCGATTTGTCTTCGTGACGGACAAACTCTGTTGACCAGTTAGCTCAATAATCCCATCTCGCAATCTTCATCTATTTGAACATGTTTTGTAAATTTCAACTCACCTCTCCCCACGTTGCATCCTGTTTATGGTCTGTGGGTTAGACTTGGAGTGGCAGTGGTGATCAGCTCATGCCTTATGTTTGGGGCTTAGAATCTGCAGTATCGAGACTTCTTTCATTAGAACATTACTGTTTATGGTCCGATGAAAAACGAGCACCCTCGTTTATGACCATTATTTGTCATAGTGAAGAATGAAAGCTACTGACTTTCGTATTAGGAATCTTCGCGTCCCAGTGAAATTTTGTTTTACCGCATCTTTCTCCCTCTCACCTCACAATCCACGTTTGTCTTTTCATTTTTGTCATATGTACCGGCCGGTGTAATTGATTAGATTAGATTAACAAATACCTAAGGTTTTGATAGTGGAGTCTGTTAAATATTCAAAAGGCAGCTTGATGGTTGAATTATCCCTGGGTAGTAGTCAGATACTGGTAAGCACATTTCTCCCTTCCCGTCTGATTTTATCACTATGCTGGGTTTACTTTACCATTCAGCCGTCACCAACTTCTATTGATCTCACATTTGGATTTCGCTTTCTGATTTGTGTTTTCTCACAACAAAACGGTTTGCCCTTCCCTGGTATTCGGCAACTAACAGATGTCGTTATCTCTCAATATGTGGTCCACGCTTACCTTCTCAGCAATACGTACGAAGCATAACTTGTTACCTGTATCAAGACGGAGTCTGCCGAAAACTGTTTCACAGTCCATATCAGCACTTGTCGGAGGACGGCTGTTCGGCCCTTCTCAGAGTTGCCCTCAATTGAGAACATTTTTCAAGTCTTCCAGGTTCAAGGAACCATTACAGTGGTCCTTACCAAGATTAACTGGGAATCCTTTCATGGTCCTTATCCGAACCCTTCCATCTGACAATTGGCACGTCCTTCCTTAAGGGCAGCAGGACCCCCTGCGTCTCATACTTTTATCGCAAGCAATGGGAGGCATTCCTTTCTTAAAAACAGAAATCGGATAGCACAGCCACACGTCCTTTCAACAGTTTGCACTACTGAGAAAGACAAGAGTCTGATACATATACCCCTGCTGAAACAGCTGGGGGCAGGGTAACTAATCAGTTACTACACTATCCTGTCCTCAAAAAAAGGAAGACTGCACCTGATGCCCATTTGCCTGTTGATGCAAAGTCTTTGGACAAATCTTACTAAGCATCACGTTATCCACTAAGGTTGACGAATAATTTTGTAAATAGACTTCGACTGAAATAACTCCGGTTTGGTTAAACGTAGTGTCGGCGGCTCCCTAGATAACCAAGCTGGTTCACTAAACGATCTACTTCAGCCCAATTTACAATTCTATTTATAGCTCTAGTACAAAACTGGGGGCAGGTATCTTCTATGATCGGGCTGTTGATTTCTCAAATAAATTGCAATGCTTTTTGCCGGTGTTTTGTCTTCAAGATCCAGATACCGGCATAAAATAGATAATTGCACATTCACTGTAAACATTACTTTTATCTGGAGGTTGACTTAGAGTAGTTGAATCGTTTTACTAGATCAGTCGCTTGTACCTTATTGACATGTGGCGTGCGGTTCCAGTTTGTAGTGCCCTGCTCCGGATGAAGGGTGAAAAACCAGAAATTCTGAAAGGTCCTTACTGAGCTGTAGTTTGAGCCACGGATAAGAACAAAACTGACATATCAGCAATAAAGGACCTAATCAGTGGTTTTTATCTTGAGTGAGCGGCTGCTAAATGTGAATCAGCGCAGATCGCCTAAGTGAACAATTGTCTACTTTAACCACTTCCCCTTCCTTGGGTAACTATCGAGTTAGATAATAAGTGGGGTTCGACTGATGAATGCGAACTTCAGATATGTTTGTTGAATCCACAACAACTGCAACAAAGCTGTTATGATGCAAAGACTGAAAATGTTAACTTTGTTACCCTGTAAGCTGCCTGCTTAATTCTTGCTAACGTGTTGTACATAGCAGCTTAGCGACAACAGGTTTTCGAAAGCTCCTGTATGTTTTCAATCTTTACATCACAGGGTGTTACTTGGCGTAAAAGGTACAAGATTACGTGCGAACTGAATACTGTGATGTCGTCCAAATCCAGATAAGTCGCCGCAGGCTGGCTTCGAGCCCGCATTCTTATGGTTGACGTACTGGCATCGTTATCATTGGGCTTTCGCGAGCTTTCAGCTACTGAGCTTTTGAGGTTCTTAAGAAGCTTTGATAATATAACTGTTCAAATACTGGTACATCTATTCATTATCTTCATCGATGCCTCGATAATTCATATGAAAAGTCCGTGTTGGTCGTTAACGTACGCTTATTCGTTGATATCTTCCGGGGTCTCGTGGATAGGCTTGACCATGATGTTGTTTCTGTACGCCTTGGTAATCTACTTAACCAGGCTAGATAATGTTAAAATATTACAAAAGGAGCTACGTATTGCTAGCCTGGTAAACGTAGAGTGGTGTAACGAACCACAGTCGCGCGATTCTCCAGGTTAGCAGTTGGTGCAGGTGTGGAACTTTCTTATAAGAAACTTGGATCTACCCTAGTCTACCCTCATCCGTCCTTTGTTTTTTGATGTGGGATCTAGTCAGTCGTCTTGGTTGTAGACCCTGTTCTTTCACCTATCTAGGCATAGATGTTCTGACAACATCTCAGTCCGTATACAGCTGTATTACTTCAGGTGATGGTTGCCGTATTCTGTATACTTACTGTATTCATAACAATTAGTTTCTCCCTTGTGGCATACTAAGCTGCATGCTGGTTGAATACTGGCAGGCTATCCAAACGTTGACTGATGTAGTTAAGGTAGCCACGCTCGAATCCACAACCCTGATTTGAACTTATCGTCGTTATCAGAAATTTACATAATAGTTCATGTAGCAAGCTAAGAACGGTTGACTAAACAAATTTCATTGATGGTCTAATAAGTCATTGAAAGGCTTGGTTGGCTAACAACCCTAATAAGGTGGAAGCCGACTTCTGTTCGATAAACGGATTGTCTCAGCTTATCTGGGCAACTGGTCTCGGGTTTATCTGTTGGCGTAACTAGTACAGAGGTATAACGGTTGTATTCTTGGCAATTCCAGTAGTACAAATAACCTAACGGACCACTACGATAGTGGCGAAGCTATTTCTCACTTCCAGTTGGTTGATCTAGTCTCTATCAATCCGGAACCACTCACCCAAATCGTGGGCCGTGATTGCACCATGTTTTTCAAATGTTTGAATTGTTGTCCCAGACTACCTCATACCTCAGCCGTTTAATGGATTCCGCATAATATTGATGGACACTAATCCTGTTTCAGCTAGCGTGGTCAGCTTAGAATGTATCTGAAGCCTCTCTTAATGTAAACGCCATCATCTTTACCACCTGCGCAGCTAATCTTTTAATATTCTTCTTCCTAAGGATGATTACGAAAGGGCCAACGCAGCAAGTGAACTGACGTGAGCTTTTGGCTTTTACTGGCATCTAGTTTATTAGACTACATTTGCGTACATACGGCCAGGCTTTTCACTTTTGGACAATTAACTGGAGTTGGGATCCTCAATCGTATAAATAGTAGCCGACTCATCCCTCATCATCAGGTGCCCTTAGTGAGGGGTTACAGTAAGCTCATCCCATAGTATCCATGGCCTGGTCTGACTATGCCGTATGTGACGATATACAGGCATATTGGTACCTCACAGGACCGTATCCTTAGTATTATGATGCAGGCTGTCTTTGATCACTACAGTTATCCACGAAATGACAGTAACGGACAAATGCGAAGTATTCAAAAACTAACAGGTAAACAGTTGGTTAAGTGGATATTCCTACAGCAGCCAACGATCTTACAGATACAGGCTCGCTCAACATTGGCCGAAGGCGTTTCTAATCGGTCGTACATTCCTTGCAGGCGATACTTCTGACCTACCTTAGCGGGGCGGCCAAGCTTTTTTGCCCGTGATCACGTTATTGCTCGACCACTTGTATTCTTTCTAATCGTCAACGATCGCATTGAACACTGCGGTGCGGTAAATGCTTGTTCGTTATTATAATCGCCACCAGTGTGTCAGTGATTGACACTGTTGTTTAACTGTCATACAACTATGAGAAGGAGGAAACAAATAAGCTCTAATGTAAAGGTAGGAGCAAATAAAGAAACCAAATTTAATACGTAATCTTGAGTCCCTATTCACACATTCAGTATCGCGGTGCGTACACCTGTAATCTAGTGAACAAGCGCGAATGGCTTTTCTGGCCCCCGGTTCAGTTATTACGCTTACTCCACAGACAGTTAGACTGAATAACGACCACATTCACCTCATTGAATCGGACTAATCGTCATCTCTCCTACCCTCTTTATTCACTTACTTCGTATTCGGAGAGCCCTTTCCTGTAAATTGAGTGTGACCTACTGATTGCCTTTGATTCCCGGTATCGAGTCATTGTTTGTGTATGTCCCACCTTACTGTTGAAGTATCCGCAAAAGTTATTAGTGTGACACACGATTAGTTTATATCCTTGGTATAGTACCCAACCGTCTGATTCTGTGCATCCTCAAAGATCGACCAAACCGACTTGCTTGACTCTCACTGCCAAATATTTGACTTCTAACCTCTTAAAGCTTGTCCCCTCATACCACTCAATGCGTTGGATGTCAGTATCCGATGGCTGAAAGTGTTGTATATCCACTTCCTAGATGGATTATGTTCCGCAACCGTGGTGTAACACTGCTCCCATGGCCGTCTTGTGTTCATAACCCTTACGCGTCAGAGTGGTACCAGTCCGTCGCTAGAAATTAAGTAGATTGACGAAGACCGCATTGGCCCTAAGGATAATAGTCTCCATTTCACTTCGTATACTTCCGCCACTGTTGTTATAAACCAAGCTGACTCCCCTATTCCGTCACAACGAGACTGGACCTTGACGCGGTGTGACGGCTTGCGCATCTCGATGACCTATTGGGCTAAACTGGACGGTGTGGCCACCACACCGACAGTCACTCATACCAGGCAGGCCAATAGGTAGAAATCTGACACTTATCCACCAGTCTTCCTGGTCCTCTGGGTTAGAGAGTTGTTATCTCCACGTGTACCAGTTCTGGTACACTGCCACCTCAACCGCTGCCTTGCGGTACAGGCTTTTGAGCCAAAGGCTTTGGTTGAGAACCCTAATCGTTCTCCTGTCTAGGTCTGGGCGTCCTGGCAGTATCTCAGCCCACACACAACCATGAATATTCACAACACAATAAATCCATACTGCATCGGCCGTCTCGCAGTATAAACCGGGTCGCCCTATCTGCTGCATACAGCAGGGTGGATAGGCGAAAACATGCTACTGCTGACCCCTCCCCCACTGTCCTATCAAATTTAGCTCTCAGGCCCCTCCCGACCTCCATTTCTGATAATTACTCTACAGGTCCCACAACAGATATAGTTCAGTATAGTAACACTATCAGTAAATCCCATCTTTTACCATTCAACGTTCGGTCTTTCTCGTCCCTTGCTTAGACCTAGAATGCGAATTAATATAGGTGCCTTCAACGTTCGCACGCTAAAACAGATAGGTCAGCAGGCCGCTCTCGCACGAACGTTAGACTCGTTGAATGTCGATGTCTGTTGTATTTCAGAGACTAGAATCCAGGACAGTAGTCAACGTATGAAACTAACAGCACCTGCATTGTCTACCCGATACTGGTTATACACTTCGGGTGACTCCACAGCCGCTGTTACAGGTCAGGCTGGAGTAGGTATAGTCCTCAGCACGACGGCCGCAGCCGCATTAGTAGATTGGATTCCTGTTAACAGTAGACTTTGTGCCGTCCGCTTGGCAGGTTCTGTTAAAACCAGCTCTAGACGCAAGACTTTCAGAAATTTATTCATTGTGTCTGCTTATGCTCCTACTGACTGTAGTGACATCGGCGTCAAGGACGCGCTTTTTACAGATATGACTGCTTTTCTTTGATCGACACATGGTTCTGATATAGTCGTTTCCTGGCTGACGATATGAATGCCCAGGTCGGCTGCCTTGGTGAGGCTGAGTGTTGTTTAGTTGGCAGGTTCGGGATAGCATCACACCACCTGGATAATGGCGGGCGACTGTTGCAGCTGTGTGCTGAACATAAGCTGTTTTTAGCCAGCACTAGTTTTGGGCATCGTGCGCGTCATTGCTATATTTGGCGCCCTCCTTCTCCGACTCAGGTGTGGTCTGAGATAGACCACATAGGTGTTAGTTATAGGTGGCGTGGTTTCGATTCAGAACTGTCGTTCTTATTGGAACACATGCTTGCATTCAGATCACGCGTTGGTATGTTGTCCTTTCGTTCTTACTTTTGCTTGACATCGACCACACTGACAGCAACGGTTGTTAGAAGCCAGAATGGAACATTCCTCCTGGTAGTTCACATAACAAATATAGAACAGATATCCGTAGTCTAAAGGCTGATTGTGAGGTTTGGTTAGTGGAAAAAGTTAAGGAAATGGAAACCGCTTCAGGGAACATCGGTAAACTGTTTAAACTGATCCGTGCCACTGGTCCCAGGCGAGCGTCTGTCAGTGTAACTATCAACAAGGTAGATGACAAATTAATCTATAATAAGTCCAGAAGGTTAGAACGTTGGGCTGAACACTTTGAGGGTCAATTTAGCTGGCCTCCTGCTTCTATTGTGCTACCACCACAAACTTGTCATGTAGCACCCCGGTAGGTAGATTTGGAACCCACTGAGACTGAGGTTCGCAATTGCCTTTCGGCTCTCAATCGTAATAGGGCTGCTGGCCCAGATGATCTCGTGCCGGCACTTTTCAAAGAAGGTGGAGAGGCGTTAGTAGAGGCATTGACTCAGTTGTTTCAACTTGTGTGGACGACGGAGACCATCCCTCCGTGCTGGGGTCACTCGATAATAGTTCCCATATTCAAGAAAGGAGCCCGGGGCTCTTGCGAAAACCATAGAGGGATTAGTTTGACCCCAGTCATTCAAGGGTTCTGGCATCCATTATACTTCGTCGACTCACTGCAGTTCGGGAGGTAAACATTAGGGAAGAACAGGCAGGGTTTCGCCCTGGGCGGGGTTGTATAGATCACATTTTTACTCTTCGTCAAATTCTGGAGCAGCGTCATGTGTACCGCCGGCCAACAATCGCCGTATTCCTCGACTATAAGGATGCGTTTGATTCGGTAGACCGATCTACACTTTTAGAGTCGCTTAAACGTAGGGGTGTACCGACCAAGTATGTGAACATACTGTCGGCGCTTTATTCCCATACTTCAGCTCAGGTTAGGGTTTACGGTGAACTGTCTGACAGTTTCAGCACCAGGAGCGGCGTACGTCAAGGCTGTCCCCTTTCACCATTTTTGTTCAATTTCGTCATAGACGAAATAATGGAGGACTGTCTGCGGCACTCACAAGATGCCGGCGTGGACCTCCTACCTGGTGAAAACTGACTGATCTTGATTATGCTGACGATAAGGTGTTGCTGTTTGACAAACTTTGCGGTCAAACAACACTGGACGCTATTTCGCGTTCTGCTAAGTACTTCGGAATGCGCTTTGCAGCCTCAAAATGCAAAGTGCTTCTGCAAGATTGCTGTGATTACGTAGATTTAATGTTAGATAATGAAGTTATGGAGGTTGTTGACCGGTTTGTATACCTGGGAAGCTGCATCAGCGGCAGTGGGGGTGTAGGTGAATGAAAAAGAAGCGCGTATCTCCAAGGCTAGGACGATGTTCGCTAATCTGAGACACCTATGGCGACAGAGAGGTATTTCTCTGAAGCTTAAGGGTCGCGTATCAAGACAACAGTGAGGGCTGTATTACTTTACGGCAGCGAAACTGGCCGCTCAGGGTAGAGGACGTGAACCGTCTTCAGGTATTTGACCACCGATGTCTGCGTTCAATCGCTCGTATCGGGTGGCACCAGCGAGTAAGCAACGAGGAGGTTAGGAAGCGGGTATTTGGTAGTGATTGTTCAGTCTTTACATTTGCACAGACTTAGATGGTTAGGTCATGTACTAAGGATGCCAGCTAGTCGTTTGCCACACCGAGCACTGTTTGCCGACGCTGCGGCCGACTGGCGCGCGAGGTGGACAGATGATGACCTGGCGTAGACAAATGAAATCGTTCACGAAGGGGTTGGTCACTGTAGATCGGGTTCGTCTCCCGGGCTGGGGCCCTCGCGACTCAGAGTCGGTGGCTTGAGACGTTAGGTGAGATGGCGGCTAATCGAGCTCAGTGGCGTGAATGTTGTTGTTTGGCCGAGTTGTCTGTGAAGTGAGTGCATTTAATGACGCGTAGCAGCGAGAGACCTTAGGAAGCTGTCTTGCCGATGACGCCTTTTCGCATCCAGCTCGGTTGTTTGTTTGCAGGGTGTAGGCACTTTGATGTTGGAATGTTTGTATATGGACATAACTATTTTTAATTATTAGGTCTCTTCTTATTCTGTCTTTTTTCTTCTCTCTTCCTATATAGGTTTGCTTTTTTCCTTCATGGTTGTGTGGCAGTTAAGCATCAGTGTGAACCACTGATGTATTGCTGTCTATGATGATGATAATGATGATTAACTCCCTTATGTTTTTCACAGGAACCCCAGCTTTCTTTCTTGAATGTGAAAACTATAGTCGACTGACGTCATCTCACAGGAACATTCCTAATCCTTCACAGTAGTTTGGGCGACTGAGTCATTGTTGCTTCATTTTTTTAAGTGTCGATACGAAATCACTTAGGTTAACTATCTTCGTACGTTTGAGTCGAGACGCAGTTGTTGATTTAAGTACATCTAGGTGTTTCGAAATCTGTTGATCGCAACACGATACTGCAGACCTGCAGTGGTTACACAGTGGAAGCGGGAGGTTAGCTAAACCGTCTCTTGAAATAGTCAAATTATTAACCTAACTCTTCCGTTTGCAAGGTAATTTGATTGTATCAGTTGATAATTCGAAACTTATCTAATAGTTTTTATATATTCACTCGTCACATTAAGACACGTTGCTCTGGCATTTTCTTTATTTAATTGCTGTCTGTGATTTTGAAGGTAGATCCCATGAGATTAACAAACGAACACGTGTGTAGAGATCATTCAACAGTGTGGAGCCTTTCATTACTATCCCCATTGCTGTGTCCGCGATCGATTCCGATACCTTATTGCCGTACATCTTTGTAACCGAATTTGTCAACCGCAATAAGTTAAACGTTAATCAGTGTGTCTGCCTAATATGTGAGAGAAGACTCAGTGTACGAACTCCATATTGATTTATCTTCAAATAGTGTCTTTCACTATACCTGCATCGTGTCAGCAACACGAACTCAGTACCAGATGTATGCGCTGATGCACACATATATAACGCAGTCCTTTTGATCATGCCTGTTCGGCTATGAACTACGAGATTGCAAAGAGTACGGTACTAAATTTCTGGACTTTCTTCAATAAATTCCTTACGCTCATGAAGATTTAGTTTGAAAATTAGAGTGTGTTGCAGTTTTTTAATTCCGATTCCATTTCTACTGTTTATTGACACATTTTTGTTTTTGTCCGGGTTCACTGCGTACTGTTTGCTTAACATCTCATCCACACATCCAGCTTTGGGCTAGATCTAACTACCGTGACACCCCATTTCTTCACTTCCTACTCAGATGTCAGACATGGAGCTGTTTGAGTCATCAAACACATCTTATATTCAGCCTTCATCCGATTACTTGCTGGCTCGGCACATCGACTCCGAGTTTTGTTCAACCATGTCCACAGTGACGGAAATCAAAGGTGATATGGTAAGGCTGGCCAAGCTGATAGAATCGGACGAAACGTTGTCAACAACCAACCCGACTGCATGTGAGCTTCATGCCTTTGAAACAAAGTCGCCCAACTACAGTGCTCTGACAGAATCTGTTAAAACGTGCGTCGCAGATGCTATTGAACTAATCTTGAATTCCCGACGTCAAACAGATGCAACATTGCAAGACGTGGAAGCCACAATCATGGAGACTGAGTTGTTTAGCCGTCAGCAGCTAGAAGCGGAACGCGATATGTGGTTGAAGTGTAACGAAAGACTTATTGATTCGCCTGCTCGTCCCCCCAAATCTTTGCTTGATCAGACTGCAGTGTTTGAACTTCTTGAACGCAATATGGTTGCTTCTGCAGACGAAATCGAAAAGATAAAAGTTCAGTGCGAGGCTGAACTGGAGGAAACAAAAAGTGGGTGTTGTAGATCCATTATTTTTCTCCCTACACATTAATAGTTTCAATCCCTTTGGGAATATGATTGAATACGACATAACTAGTAAGATCTTTCCCAATTTTCGTTGTCTTGCTTACCCTATCAAAATCAATCTATTTTGCTACATTTCCAGCTTGTTTTCATCGTTAGTTCGTATTCTTATACTGATATTTTGTGGGTAGGTGTCGCCTGCCTGGATGGGGTCCTCGTGATCACTCAAACCGCTGGTTGGAGACGCTATCCGAGATGGCGGCGTGTCGCAGTCAATGGCGTACCTGCATCCATACCATTTCTAGTTCTTTTGCTTAGACTTCTATTAATTTTCAACCTTCTTAGTAACGTTTTCTTCTAGGATATTCCACGTCACTGTTGAGGTGAGCGGCAGCCCGAGCCACAGTACCTTTTGGTCAGGCTCATGGCTGATATGATGATGATGATGATGATGATGATGTCGTATTAGGTTAAAAAAAAATGGACGAAAGCACTTAAGAGTTTGGGTTCGATCTTCTGTCACTTTAGATTCCCATCTGGAGTTATCCTTCTGTATATTAACTGACTTGTTATTTCATGCGGAGCCTAAAATATCGATGTCGACTATTTGCGTATTTCAATGTAACATCCTTATCTTCTCGATAACATCCGCTTTCATATTGACAACCCGCGGGACCCAGAACGTAATGTTGCAGTGTGGAACCGTAATCCGAAACTTACATCCATCTTTCTTTTGTCTCGGAAAGTGTTCAGGTATAGCCTTTATCATGACACTTCTTTCCAAATACGATATATATATATATATATATATATATATATATATATATATATAATATATATATGTATATATTACTGATGAGTAGTCGGGGATTTGGTTAATTTCAAGTTGAACATCACCCACAATTGATCGCAGCTGTCGCATTCCCATAGACTTTCCAGTCGGCCCCTTTCGAAAAGAAGCACTAGACTCGAGTTTCGCTCTCATTAGAGCTCGTCAGTAGTGCATATCCTTGCCACTGCCGGGACTAGAACTCCGGCCATGCTTTTCATGAGGCAACCGTGTTTACCACTGCGCCATTGACCTCACATTAGGCACGACCGAATTATCATATGTGAACGCTCAACCACTTTCGCTTGTGAGTAATGAGAGCGAAACTCGAGTCTAGTGCTTCTTTTCGAAAGGGGCCGACTGGAAAGTCTATGGGAATGCGACAGCTGCGATCAATTGTGGGTGATGTTCAACTTGAAATTAACCAAATCCCCGACTACTCATCAGTAATCTAAAATATCGCCTAGCAGGTTTAATGAGATCGGAGATTTCGACCTGCCTAGGAAGTCCTAATCGCGGGGTTATCGATTGGAGTTAACAGCAGTAACTGTGTCTCCTCTCGAGACGATCGGGCAACCTGATCATTACTCACAAGCGAAAGTGGTTGAGCGTTCACATATGATAATTCGGTCGTGCCTAATGTGTATATATGTAATAATGGTTACTCGAGACATGAAGTTTTTCTTCCCGGTCCTGTCAGAAATGGTAATTATCTTGTAACTTGTCATTACCGTTCTGATGCATTTGATTGTTCGATGTATACTTTTTTCTTGATTTTTTAGGACACGCTGAGGATATAGAACTCCAGTTGCAGAGGGTTAAAGGTGAGCGTTCGAAAGTGTTCTCATACATGTTTATTCGATTTGATTGTGTGATTGTGAACTACATGCTTCACCATACATTCCTTTGGTGTTGTCATGTCCGCGTCGGCCGAAGTGTGTGGAATAACAAAACAGTAAATTGAAACAACAAAATGACCTTTAGACCCCCGATAGAGCGATCTTTCAACATTTGAAATGAGAAAGACAGATGTTCATAGCTAGACTTTATTGATATGTTATCCTTGCAGTATCAGCTGAGGCACTTGGAGGTTCATGTGCGGTCACTGAGCCTAACGAAAAGAGAGATAGATATGGCTAACGCCTGGATAGAAATGAATACATTTTTGATGTTTCTTGGGATTGTTGACTGTTGTCGTGGAGACTTTGTCAGTTAAAATATTATTCTTACTTGGCCCATCTACGCCGACACTTCACATGAGTTCTTTGTATGTGACCGTAGCTGTGTCTAAGCCAGCGAACTTCTATCGCATGAGCTGGTTGTGTATCTTACCGCAGGCCGTCGGTGTGTTTGAGGAATCGCCAAGTTTGTAATCTACAACCAACCGGGTTAGTAAAAATGCACATAATAATTTGGTTGAGCAGCGCTCCCTTTGTGGCAGTTTAATGGGTGTTCTATTGAGCATTGTTTATTACGACTGCAGACGATTGGAGAAGATCTTAAGGCGGGGAGGTAAGCACGGAACGTAAAATTTGGTTGCTTCGTTAGAGCTATTTGATAGACACCGCCTGTTAGGTTAGAACAATGCGATCATCCACGCATCTCATTAGAAACGCTGTCAAACAGTGCAGTGTGTCACGTCCAACAACTGTGATTCTACAATGTCGTCAATTCTTTTTTCTCGTTCATTTTTACCAGTTGCTTGCCCAGATTTTTCTTGTGTCATCAGCACCAGTGACAGCCCCATTCGCACTGTTCACAGATGCGGCCCAAAGTTTAAAATGTATGTTTACTGTTAGGGAGTCTATTTTTTCTCGTCCAAAACCGCCTCCGTCCTCGAGAAAAACGATTAATCCAATCAGAATGAGCGGAACTGTCCAGAACGGTCGAGAGGTAACCTTGGTTATTTTTTTTACCTGTCCGACCTTTATTCCGCTATGCTCATTGGTGGCTTAGTGACCCTAACTTTTTTTTCGGTAACTGTCCTATTTTCTGATTCGAGAATGTTTTTAGGTCACTACGCACCATATAAATACCTTGTATTTTTCGCCTTGTCACACGTTTTTGGGACGGAACAAAGCTGTTTTTTGCACGCGTCTTTTGGTTTGTCTTGGGAGCAAATTACGGGGACAGTCGCGGTATTTTCGGGACCGAGATTTTCCGTGTTAATTATTACCAGGAAGAGAATCCGATTTTTGTCAAGCGCACTACTATATCGAGGACGAACCAGCGTATTCTTTCGAGGGTTTACAACACTTACATACTGTACAACAGACTTGGTAGTGCCTTTCTGAGTGCCCTCTAAATTGTGTGTAGGTTGTTGAATAAATGGTATGGTTTAGAAGCCGTCGTTCTAGGTTTTGTTTGCTCTGTAGTACGCGGACTGACGGAAAAGTCTGAACCGTACTCAAGCGTGAAGCCAATGATCTTTCCCAACCGGCGGCTAAACAAACTTTTCAGATCAGCATTTTGCCCAGCGTGTTTCATTACTAGCCCTGATTGTAGGTTGTCCGCTTTAACTAGCACTTTACCCGATGCGCGAGGAGGTCGTGGTGTATGGTTAAAAGCACATTAACTATGTAAATTTGTTGTCGATCGAGTTTTTCGAATCTGTGCGAACGTGCTAATAAGTTCACTTTTTGGTTATTATATGCCTGTCTCTTGTGTTTAATTTATTTATCTGATATTTTTCGCCTCGTCAGGTGATTTTAACGTCGCATTATGAGGCTACTAATCACTCTTCTGTTGTATATTCAATTTGGATTGTTCGACTCATTGTCCATCCATAATTCTGTATCCAAACGTTGCTAATTTGCTGTTGTTTATTTACCCCTCGTTCTTTTATCTGACCTGATTCATAGAGGGCGCTCCAGGTCCGCTTATGCTTTTCTGTAGACTTATCTGGCTTATTCACGTTTCCAGCAGATCCGTGACCTAGCGGGCGATACTTTTCGATTTTTCACTAATGCATTTGAAGTCTCAGTGATTCGTGACCACCATATGAGCCTCCTCAATCTTTGATAGTCTTGGTGAATGATGCCGAATGCTGTCACATGGAATATGTGATCTAACCATCTTAATCTTTCATTTCTAGTGATTCATCGAGCATTCACGATTACAACGAATGGCTTAATTAACAGTAGTAGAAGTGCTCTGTACCAGTAGACTTTTTGAATTCCGGCTTCTCTTTGTGGATTTCGCTTTGTTGTCTGCTTGTTGATTACGGTCCCATTGCCTTCCTGTTTAGAAAATATCTTTGTTTTATTAATTGTGCTTATTTCTATCCGAATGAAATTTGATTTCTGCCTTTCCAGCTGAATCAGTCCGTTTAAGTGTTGAATTGGACCGTGTGAACCGAGAGCGGGGATCAGAAACCGAAGAACTACGTGCAACCTGTTCCCAATTACAATGTGAGTATTTGCGTGCATTCATGCTTTTTGTCCAGACTGTTGGCAGCTTTAGTCGACACAAAGAAAAATGTTTTCTGGTGTTAACATATCGACCTACTCTCATCAGTCCCTAGCGTAACCACAAGCACCTTTTATACTAACTGCATAAGGCAACAACAACAAGGGAACCAAATGGTTTCAGTTTTTCCCCGTACTGTTGAGGCAATTGTTTCTGTTGCACTCAGGTCACCTAGTTGTTTCTGGCAAGTCGTTCAAGCTATCGTTATGTGATTGTGACCCGAAACTGCTAGTGAAACAATGCCAGGCAGATAACATCGGCTACCTTTGTGTGCACAGACGGCGCTGACAGTCAATCTTCTCGTCGTGAAACTGTTTTCATTATTGGTGCACCAAAGATTAAAACCATTTGGTTTATTCGTTCACTTGTTGTTGCTGTGTACAATTTGTATAACGTTTGGCTAGTTTTACGTTGGCGATTGATGAGAGTGAACCGACTTGTTAACAACACGCAATGTATGTTCCCCCTCTGATTTGATAAAAGGAATTCAGTATGTTTATATGTTGTTAAATTTCTTACTAGTAGTCATATGGAATCAATGTTGATTGCTGATAGGTTGCTGCCAATGTTGCTGATGACGAAAACGATGGTGGTGATGTAGATGAACTCACCAAACAGGCATTATACATTTATCTCCCTTTCCCGCTCTTTCATATACTAATTGTAGGTGACAAAAAACGCTTGGAACTTGAATTAAACAGATCGGAAGGTATGTGCATAAATTCATTTTGCTGATGTTTTTCCAGACTATTTGCCAAAATTGTGCATTTGTCATTTTTATTTCATTTGTTCGAGAGTGTTAACTAACGGCGTTTCCTCCGTAGTTCCAGTACACTGGATTTGCATGTGCTCGTTTACCAATTTGGAGTAGTTTCTGTAATTCACTGTGTATTTCTTCTACCGTCCCTTTATAAGATCTTACATCAAAGAAGATAATGCTTGTTTGTCATTTATATACATAGTTTGGTCACTCAACACACTTGAATATCGACAGCGTGACTCATGAGAGACCAGGGATTGAAAGAGGATGTTAACGCAGTAAATGATCAGTGTGCTCGAGTACCAGCTTATCGCCCTACTCATGGCTTTAACTTACAGCCAGTGCACTCAGGTGACAGTAGTTTATTTGAAGTCTGGCTTCAATGTTCGTTCTTACGTGTGTAATTTTTGACTATTTGACGAGACTCACGATTATTCAATATGCACAACGCATGACTAGATCATTCGTGGCTGGTCTGTTCCTGGTCCGATCGACTCTCTTGACGCGAACGGTGATACGAAGGTCCCAATGATCGAGCACGGAAAGAAATACTTCACTTTCAGTTCTCTCAGTCTTGTATCGATCTTGATACCATATTTTTATTCTTCCACATCAGCTGTTGAATCATACTTGCTAAACTCTGTCCTCATTTACTTTATTTGTGTGCAGCTGAGTCGGTACGACTAACTCTCGAAATGAGCCGGATAAAACAGGTCTATGAGAGGGAATCTGAGGAACTTCGCTCAACCTGTTCCCGACTAGAAGGTAAGAACTGAGTCCCCTCAGTCATGTGCAATAGATCGATGCTCTTGCGCTTGTCTAAGCTTCAAAGTTGTATTCTTTGTTACATGAGTTTCTACCCTTTGATCTATCTCTCCTACTTTTCGTACATACATACTCGGTGGATGGCTCTGCGGTGTTAATATTGACTCCAGGGTTGGCTGTTCATCGTTCACTTTCTGGTTGTCCTAATTACTCTATTATATGTTTTACGCAGCGTAACAGTATCCGAACCTGAGCAACACTGTTCACGTGTTATTCAGTGACTTATAAGTAAACGGTATTGTGTTTAACTTAGTATTCGGTAGCTAATGGCATTCGACGTTTTGTGATAAAATTAAAACGTGAGTTTTCTTCAACATGATCGCCTTCCTTTTTTATTTCACTGCATTTTTATTCCTTCGGCGCATTCACTGTGTATGTACAATTTGTCTGTCCAGATGACGCCAAGCTCTACGGACAAAAATTACAACATTCAGAGGGTGAGTGTAGAAAGCATGCAGTTTGTTGGTACGTTATTATTTCATTATGGAATTCATTCGTTTTCTGCTGGAAATGTTCTTGTATATTTCTCTGTGTACGCGTGTTCGCAAATTCGTGCACTCATGCGATAGTTGATGGTATTGTGTGCCCATTTGCTTGCTGTTTGTTGAGTTGTTTCGATCTAAACTGTCTCCCACTGAGGCCTGGAAACTGCCGTGGAATACCACCGCATAACTTTAGGCAGAACTCTATCCCTTTTGCTGCACTTTTATGAAACAGTTTGTCCGTGTTCGTTCAACTATCTGCTCTCTGTCTCATCATCATTATTGTCAAAGTGTACAATAAATCCCTGGCCCTCGCTGCTATCTGACCGCTGTACAGCCATGAAAAAAGTGAGCCCTAGCTAAGAAAAAGAAAGAGGAAGGATGGGGACCTAACCACTAAAAACAATCGTCTGTACTCATAAATTCAAAATCAGGGTGTCCACTTTGCAAACAAGAAGTGACTCATCAATGGAAGTATGGCACATCAGCAAGACAGCTTCCTTACGGCTTTCACTGCCCTCGCATCATTAAGTGCACTCACTTCACAGACAACTCGGCCAAACAACGACAACATTCACGCCACTGAGCTCGATTAGCCGCCATCTCACCTAACGTCTCCAGCCGCCAACTTGGTGAGTCGCAAAGGTCTCAGCTGATGATATGATCCCAACCTGCGGAGGCTAATCCCTGGGTGAATGACTTCATGTGTCTATGTCAAGTCATTATCTATCCTTTTGGCACCTTGTGCCAATCGACCGTAGCATCGACACAGAGCCGTCGATGTGGCAGATGACTAGCTGGCATCCTTAGCATATGGCCTAATCATCTAAGTCTATGCAAACTTGAAGAGTGAACTTCGGAACTCATTTGACAGTCACCAACAAACACCTCGTTTTACTAACCTCCTCGTTGCTTACTCGCTGGTGCCACCCGATACGAGCGATCGAACGCAGACATCGGTGGTCAAATACCTGAAGACGGTTCACGTCTTCTACCCTGAGCGGCAGGTTTCGCAGCCGCACTCGCTTAATAAACTTGACCCGTATGCTTCAGAGAAGTGGTACCATTCGACCAGATGCCCTAGTCCAGAACCTACCGTCATAGCCTTGAATACACGAGCTTCTCTTTCATTCCCTTTTGCTTCATTGCTGCTGATTCAACTTCCTAGTTACATAAACCTGTCAGCAACGGTCATAACTTCACCATCCAGCGTTAAATTTGCGTAATCACGGCAGTCTTGCAGTCTTGGCACTTTTGAACTGCAAAGCACATCCCGATTTGTTTAGCAGAGTACCAAATTGTGTGCTCTTTGATCTCCCTAACCTATTTTTCGTAGAAGATGAGTAGGAGATCCATGCCGCTGTTTTATGAGTGCCGAAGGTAGTCTTCCATGATTTTGTCTGAAAAAACTGAACGAGAATATGGATTGAACATCGCCCACAATTGGTCGCAGCTGTTGCATTCCCATAGACTTACCAGTTGACCTCTTTCGAAATAGTGCGATCTTGTTCGCCGTTGAAATCCACCCAACCCACTGGTGACATATCAAACTGACATCGAGACACTTTAAACTGGAAAAGGTATAGAACGTACTTTGGCGACCCTTGCCATCGATATCTGTTGTCTTGCTGAACCACGGTTCCAGGATTCTAATTCAATGCTACATCTTCAATCTCCGTCAGCCGTTTCACCATGAGGCCACCAACAGTTGGGTGAAACCACATGGTGGTCAAGCGACAACGTGGTCACGAAATATGAAACCCTGACTGCTCCACTGAGTAAAGTGGGTAGGTGTCGCCTGCCTGGATGGGGTCCTCGTGATCACTCAAACCGCTGGTTAGAGACGCTATCCGAGATGGCGGCGTGTCGCAGTCAATGGCGTACCTGCATCCATACCATTTCTAGTTCTTTTGCTTAGACTTCTATTAATTTTCAACCTTCTTAGTAACGTTTTCTTCTAGGATATTCCACGTCACTGTTGAGGTGAGCGGCAGCCCGAGCCACAGTACCTTTTGGTCAGGCTCATGGCTGCTATGATGAATGGATGACGGATGATGATGATGAATGATTATCCTGCGGCTCTAATCCACTGACCAACGCTTCTTTGGGGATTGCCCTGAACGCATACGCAGACAAGGCGCTGCTTAACTGGATCCCCGTCAACAGCCGCCTTTGCGCTGTCAAATTCGGAGGTACGGTTAAAGCATCGAGAGGCGCTCATCACAAAGGTCCTCTGTTTGTTGTTGCACCATATGCCCCCAAAGACTAGTCCAGGAACAAAGATGATTTCTATCACCAGCTCACTAACCTTCGACACATTGCGTGGCGCACGAGCATTGTTGTACTAGCTGTAAGTCACCGAAGACGAACACGATGTTTAGTGGCCAATAAACTGTTAATGGTATTCGTTTATCCCCTTTGATTAATTATTTGCTCTCTTCACCCCTCCTATTGGTCGACTGTGGCTTCGGCAAAGTGTGCTGGGCTTTATCGATGATTGAACTCAATCAGTTCACTTCTTTCTTCAAAAGTACTCACTCTCCTCGTCTTCTAAATCTAGAGGTGTTAGAGAATCGGTATCAATGCCTGTATACGATCGTCGACTCAAATTTGCGGGACGTATTTCTCGATCCCCTTAGAGAATTGTGCAATGACGCATATCCCTGTCGGGATTCTAGTGAAGTGGTATTCTGGGTTGTTAAGCTGTTGGTCGCATCTTTTGTGTCCACCAACAGACGGTTATTAGAAACACGCTTGTCCCCAGGAGTTGAGGTTGCCCAACAATCCTCCAGGTATAAAGTGTTCTTTTTCGTTCACTTAAACTAGAGAAGGTAAGTTGACTTCCTTCTCACTGAGTGGGTGACCGAAGAAACACACTTCTGTTTTGATCGAGAGTCGCAAATGTTGATTGGTGATTTGTATTTATAAAGAGTTGAACGTACGGTTTCTTCGTAGCGCACCTTATTGTGCGCGTTCTGTTTGTTTATTAACCAATTTCGTATTGTGTGCCACATTCTCCAGCTCGTGTTGCTGACCTTGAACGGGAATTAAATGCAGTTCATGGTAGGTCCACTTTTTCTGTGTGCATTTTTTCCACTCGTATGATTGATGACTGTCGTTTTCGATGGAATTGAATGCATGGGTTGCAAACCTCTGACGACTAGACAATCAGACATGTTGGATGGACATCAGTTTGAGTAGACTCTTTCGACCACTGTGCATAGCGTTCTAGTCTCACAAGTCTCGTTGGTTTAGGTACATCTTACGTATGGTAGTTCATCACTTTCCGCAACGCGCTTCGTTTGCCATTGGTTGGATAAGCTGGTGGCTGGTGTATGATTTGGGTTTTAGCGTATGAGGGCACTGACATTGAAGCTCCTCATCAACAAGACTTTCCTGGCTAGGCTATAAAGGACAACGAAGCTGTCTGCTATGTTGGATCTAAAATATGTACATGCTGAAATGGTGTTGTGTTTCGCATCCATTTTTGTGACTTTTATCCTTATCTAATCAAAAATAAGAATGTGCTAACTGCATTTCGGAAATTCCACAACGTATATATATCTAGTAGTTTGACTGGTAATACGCTGTGTTTTAAATTAACGGACGTGTCCGAAACAGAACAGAATGTTCGTCTAAGTTTGTCGCGAGGTATTTCAGGTTCCATAGTTTGTTATTGTTTACTTGTTCTTTCATATAGCATCTGATTGGTTCCACACAAAGTCTTACCCGTTCAACACTCGGTTTGAGATGACAACCGGTAGTTGTAAAGACAGCTGGAAAGTTTGATCGGTGTGACAGGTGTAGGTGTAATTGTACATCTTGGTGATTCTAACAAAATAGTCCTTTTCTACTGAACCCATGCCGGTGTGGTTTGATTCAACATGTTTTACACATATGACCTGATCATCATTGCTGCAATGTGTTCGAACAGTAGATTTCTGAGAGTGTATGAAGTATTCATCTGAGTTAGTGCGT
>LOND01001385.1:32246-42870 GCA_014220965.1 Paragonimus kellicotti | reverse complement strand
TTTCGTTGCACAGTCACATTGTTTCATTGTCGTCTCCCTATTACGCACAACCAGCGAGTAAGCAACGAGGAGGTTAGGAGCGGGTGTTTGGCACTGATTGTCAAACGAGTTCTTTTGTTCAGTCGTTACACTTCAGCAGATGGTTAGGTCATGTACTAAGGATGCCAGCTAGTCGTTTGCCACACCGAGCACTGTTTGCCGACGCTGCGGCCGACTGGCGCAAGGTGCGAGGTGGACAGATGATGACCTGGCGTAGACAAATGAAATCGTTCACGAAGGGGTTGGTCACTGTAGATCGGGTTCGTCTCCCGGGCTGGGGTGTAGGCACCTTCACATTGAATGCTTGAATAAAGACGTAGTTATTTTTAGTAGTTAGGTCCCCTCCCTTTTTTTTTTCGTGGTTGTGTGGCAGTTGTGCATCAATGTGAACCACTGATGTATTGCTGTCTATGATGATGATGATAATGATGCAACCAAGCTGTACTGGGGGGTCGCAAACATTTGGCAGCGAGTTTATTTATCCGTCAGCTCATTGGCTAAATGAAGTGCCTCGCAACTGATATATTCTTATCTTTTCCCCGTCGGTCTCACTGCCTTGGTTCTTTTCAGTCTTCGATGGGAAAGATATGGGCATCTAAGCGCTGACGAGAACAAACTGATAATCAGGCAAAACTCACGAAATGTGTGCTCAGTTCGCCGCAGCGGTGACCCCGTAATTAGCAGATGATTCTCAAGTGGTTAATGTCCGCTTGATTTAAATTTTGGTAAGACAGGGGGCACACTTCTCGAAATACGACCGAATTGTCGAAACATTCATGATATCCCAAGCAGATGATACTGATTAAATGAACTTAAGAATTGTCAAAGCAGAGGTCAGCAGGAGACATTTGTCTACTTAGATATCCCAGCATGTCTGCTGAATTCATCACCATCATAATATGATCAAGATGGTTCTCCCTATGCGTAGTGCTTTTGGTGAAATTAAAGCCAAGGACCAAGCTTCTCACGACCGATATACAATGGCAACCTAGCGGGAAAGCGTGTAAATGTCTAGTGTTATTGTTTCTTCGTTTAGCTTGATTGGGTTAGTGTGCGTTAAAGGTGCTTCAACTGCAGTGCAAGCGTACTTTATTGACCAATGCAGGCAAACTTTGTAACTAAGAACATGCTGCATGTCTCTATGATTAGAGGGCATTCAACTTTTAACAAAATCCACCTGCGATGCATGCATCATCATCATAGACAGCAATACATCAGTGGTTCACACTGATGCTTGACTGCCACAGTTGTGTGTGGGACTGAGATACTGCCAGGACGCCCAGACCTATAGACAGTAGAGCCCAGACCAAGACAGGAGAACGATTAGGGTTCTCAACCAAAGCCTTTGGCTCAAAAGCCTGTACCGCAAGGCAGCGGTTGGGTGGCAATGTACCAGAACTGGTACTTTTTCCGGAAAAAGATGCCAACCTGGAGGACCAGGAGACTGGTTTGTCAGACCTCTACCCATTGGCCTGCCTGGTATGAGTGACTCTATCGGTGTGGTGATCACACCGTCCAGTTTAGCCCAATAGGTCATCGAGATGCGCAAGCCGTCACACCACGTCAAGGTCCAGTCTCGTTGTGACGACCATCACGGAATACAGTGCGATTTGGCATGTTGTCCGTAATAAAAATTTCCACCAACAGGTTAAACTAGTTTCCGACATACCTGCGGAAGCCCGTTTTCCATCTGTATATTGCCCAGAGTATCGTCTTCCTTTCAACATCATAATAATTGCACTTAACTGCACCGACCGCCATGCCACACTACATTCGTTGACTGTACCTTCTTGAACGGTTGTTTACATTAATATCAGGAGTATGATCATCATCATCATAACAGCCATGAGCCTGACCAAAAGGCACTGTGGCTCGGGCTGCCGCTCACCGCAACAGTGACGTGGAATATCCATGCCCTAATACTGCGATGCATGCGTATTTTACTGATTCGTGTGGTTGGCCTAAAATGGAGTGACACGGCTCAGAAAGTATATGATGAAAGTTAAAATCGGCACATGACTTAGTAACGGCTAAATGATATGTTGCAGAAGCGTTCACATGATCCTTGCGACTGTTTACAAACAGCAAAATCCGCTTTTATTCCACGGTTATTTTATTGCTGCGTCATTTCGACTAAGTGATGGAAATCTCTCATGCAAGACTTGGGTATGTACTCGAGAATCGAGATGACCGTTCCACTGCAAATGGGAGTTTGATTTTCCCAACTGCCAAGAGAGTCAACTTTCCACCTTCACTCGAATAATTGACCCCATTTCAGGATAAGACTGCTTTGAGGGTACGCAAAAAACCAATCTGGCCTCATCGTAGTTGAACGGTTGCATGGACACTGCGCCTATCTTCAGTAAGTCTGAACTGTACCTTTCCCATTTCAAAATGCCACGGTGGTGCTTTTGCGTAATATTTCCCTAGCTTGAGATTGGTCTTATAAGATTTCGTAGTGTTTGAACTCCACTACGATGTTTCCGTTTCCACCCTCTGCCTCGTTGCGCTCGTGCGAGTCGCCTAGGTTAGGTCCCTCTGAAGATACAGACAAATCCCTCGAGTTATCGTAAACTGGCGTCTTCGGGAAAGCGTGGCCTTCAGTTGCTTCCCCACCCAGAAAGCAAGGGTCGGTATTTTTTGTGAGAATATAGTCAATCACTCTATGTTCACTGAGACCGTCACGTTTAAATTGCTGAGAAATCTTGGGCTTCAATAATTGGGCAGGGTATCGGTACATCTTTACTTTGTTACTAGTACTTGTTCACGCCACCGCAGTGTATCGGCATGAGCGTGCATCCTTCCATTCACCAGTTCTTCTTTCCACACCGCCTTCGTTCTGCTGGTCCTCAGTAAGTCAACCATATGATCGCTAACCTATTATTTCTATCCAAGACAACAACTCATTTGTCCTTTCGTTTGGCTTAGCATTATTCCATCGTGAACAAATTTGCAGTGCTGTGGTTCAGTCGGGATCGACCTCACCGTGAAGCATGTGATGCATCCCCGGATGAACCATTGACAACGGAACGGTATACAAAGCTACTGTCGTGTTCGGTTCCTTAACTGTTCTAATTAGGTCAGGCTGAATGGACAACTCACCACTCGCGCCAACCCTTATCTCAAGGCTTACAAAAAATCCGACATTACAGGGCATTATGGGGACCTAACGGAAGCTTGAACGAGATCAAACATAAATTGGTAGCAGGCCTGCTGGAATATCCAATGCGTGCACGTCATTGTTATGCACCAACATTTTGTTCGCATGTGGCTCCAAGTGATTCGAATTGGGGCTGCAACCCTAAGGTTTTACGAAATTGACGGCAACGTAAACAAACCTTAAACAGTGGCGAATGTGACGGAAATTGTTACAGTTTTATGGGAGATAGCGCGCAACTCATGTCTCAATCTGTCGTCTTGAGATTGAGTACCTTACATGCTATCCTTTTCGTTCAGCATACCGACGTGATCTACCTAGGATAACAGGAGACCGATGTCTTTCCCACAACAGGCATATATATCCGTTCGCCAGAACGTTTTCTTTATTTACAAATAATCATAAAGTAACAGCCGAATTATCGCCAAGCCACAAATTGTCGGACACTGCCGTCTGCTCCGCCGGTGTAAACATGGGGCTGCCTTGGGTGAAACAGAGTAGCGTGTACAGAGGACACAGAACCTGCTTGACTGGTGCGTATCAGTTGAACAGGAATGATGATAGGCTTGGATAGCAAGTCACTGTGAAAAGAGATGTAAGGTGTGCACGGTAAAGACAAAATGAAAAGTCACCATGAATAGCTCTTCGGTTTTTTCATACTGAATCTATGATTGTAAACATGTCCTAGCGCAAGCTCAATGTGTTGAAATATAAAGTAAATACATCACGGGCAATGTGACCCAGTAGCCTCCCTATTACGATTGGTAAAAATCGCAACCGTTGTACGTATAATGAAAACAGGAGGATTGGAGATACTTACTCAGAAACAGTTGCATGTAGAATCAGTACGGTACCATCGTTCATGGCTACTGACACCAGCGGGCGATGCTTGTGGCAGTCCAAATGGCGAATGGCTCCGTGGTTCAGTCTAGAAGTTCCAAATAAATGCGACGATGGTTACAAGTAGAAACACTCAGTAACACAAAATAATAACGAATTAACCCGAAAATAGCTCTTTCGAAGCCAACATTATAACATACTACCGATCCAAAAGCGTTTTACATGTGGTACGTGGAGGCCAGTGCTGTCAACTGGTAGTGTTGACGGGTTCGAACTCTCTGGCACGAATTCTGTTGAGATTCCATTAGGTGCACGTGTCATGCACGTCAGGTAACAGCGCACACTAACCATAAGCACATGTATTCGTTTATCAACATGAGACCAAATAACCGGTAGAAAAGTGTAACTTCACTGCTGTTTGACAGAAAAATGTATCTCGATTACTCATAGCAATGACAACAATCGTAGGGTCGTCGAGACGGTTGGCTTAACAGGCAGATCCACAGGACAACAGAATGACGTACAAGGTCGTGATTGCGACAACCATTTGCAGGGTTTATACGTCGTGAGCTCGAGGTAGCCCAGCGATAATGACGCCAAACCCGTTGTTTTGGTTGCTTCTGTTTGGAGTTGGGTGGCTGGACAGCGTTCAGTCTATAGGTGACCTAAGGTAGTAAATGACGGCGATTACTGTTATGTAAATACTAAAAAAGACCTAGCCGCCGGCCTATGCATTCTCAGGCTGCCAAGGGACACTCATTGGTATATGCGTATTGCAAATGCTACATTCACTTGACACGCGATCCTGTAGGTGGTGATTCAGCTATGCCCTGTCAGTATTACTATCGACGTCCGTAAATGCCCATTTGTTGGACATCTTACATCTCGGGTATCGCTCCTGAAGGGACGTTTCCCCAATCGCAACCTGGGACTACGCACTTGGTAGAGTTAAACTAGCCATTCTACCGGAATAAGTTGATAATACAACGGACTGAGATGAATAACACAATGCTAAGTTCTTGCTCGGGAAGGGTTGACTCACTTCAATTTCTTAAACGGAACGTTGCCCAAATCAACATCGAACCAGTTGAATCGACCGTCAAAGGTTCCAACAGCCACGTGTTCACCTGAAATAATCGATTGGTAAGATGCATGCGTTGAATCGATACCACTCAGAAACGTAAACATGACAACAGGTGACAAGAGCAGATTTGTTACGGTCTTCGCTGAAAGAACAGAGAAAGCTAATGTATATCGTGAATCGCTCACACATCCGTTCCTATTGATCTTTACAGAGCAGACAGTGAATGTTTAATGGGATGTTTAAACTCGAAACAGCTATCCATTTGGACAGAGTTATGGATTTTGATTAATTCCTGTAGGTGAAAATGGGAGATACTTGGGGAATCGAACGAGTCACATTAATAAGACAGGGTTTGTCTTGGTTGTTGAACAAATCCGTTGGAAATTAAACTCGATAGTTAATCAGACATACAATTACTAGTTCCCAATGTATTTGTAATCTAAGTGTTGCTGCGGTTAAGCTACTTGGTAATACTAGAGGACAATCTGGCATCTCGAACTATCTCGACTATGCCCAAGCATCCAATAGACCAAATTCATAAAAGATGCCTGCACTGGGCCTTAGTTAATGATGCATTTAGAAAGATCTGATTAAGAAAGACGGTTGACATCGGATGAAATGTTAATTGCTAGTTTGATGAGAAAAGATAAAATGAAGTCCGCTATAATGTAAAATACTTTGAAAATTTAGCAATATGTATGAAATTATTCATCAAGAAACTCGCTAAAACAACAGGTGAACGATACGTCCAATGGGGGAGCACATATGCATTGATAAATCGACCGATTACGTGATATGGGACGTATAACGATACTATAAACGGCGGACTAGAAATATAGCCTTCTGACTGATGCAAACGTCATTAGGTTACTCAAAATAGCACCTAGGCACTCGGTAAAAAAGAAGGTTGGAATAAAAAAAGGTAGAAAACTGTCAGAAATCTCCTTATAGTTATTGTTTCTGTTAAATTAAATCAGTGAAATCAGGGACGTCAGAGGGACAGCAAGATTGACATAAGCCTGTCCGCTAGGATAAATCACAACGATGAAGTAAATAAATTGGTTTAAAACATCCGCAGGTCTGATTAGCGTTTTCAGGAATTGGCATGGGCACCACATAAAATGAAGATGAAGAAGAGAACCCTGCCCTGTGGAACACCAGTCAGTGGGAATGGAACTAGAACGAGTAAATTGAGTATGACTGGTAAATTAATCGCTGTCTGAAGACTAAAGAAAAGTTGATAAATCGACATGAAGTCTCTGTTGAGGCTGACATCGCTAACCTGTTCGATTTTGATGAAACAAGGGACGAGGCAAGCGAGAGCATCAAGAGTGTCTCGTAAGCAGCGATAAGCTAATTGACTAGCTTCAGCGATTTTGCATGGAAAATCCGTCCGTAGAAGAATCTTTTTCGAAAACATTCAATCATTTACGAAATCGAGTAAAATTTGATTGTCTGGGGACTGGTGTGATGTATCCTCCGGTTGTCATTAATTCTTCGTCGCGCGGTATATTGAGTGAACATGTGGGCTAGACGATATCATGAGAACGTATGTTCTTTAAGGAAAATTGACAATAGACCACCAGGCCTGTTTGCTTTACTAAAAAGAACCGTCTACTGTCCTGCTGAAGTTACCGCTCGACACCGATGACGGGTGTGTCAACGAGAGGGTTGGATCTAAAAGGCCTCTTCAACACACCAAACGAATATTATTCGGTTTAGCCGCCTTATAAAATTACCCGGTAGCGTACATACTAATCAAGTCATTCACCTGTAAAAGCGAATAGTTAGGAGTTCGAATGACCAGTCGCCTCGTCCAGTAATACCTTCAAGACGCCGATTTTAATTGGACAGCACGGTCCTTTGTACTGATCAAGATAGTTTGCATCGCTAACACTCGAAATTCAGAGCATCTCCTTGAACTGACACAGACGTAGTTCAGAGAAGTGGGTAGATGATCATTCGATCACTTTTAGTTCAATGTCACTCGGGGTGGATTATCGCGATCAACCGATCAAGACGGATGAGTGGTAATGGTAAGAACCCATAAACGAGTTCCAGGAGCAGATGACACCGAGTTCTGACACTTCTAGACAACGAAAGCCTATCCCACCCGTATATGGGGTCTTAATGTCATCAAAATGTTCAACGTCGACATGAGCACACTGAAGATTCACCTCGCGATCATAAGACTAGTGGTCACTATTAGTACCAGAGAACCAGTTGAGGCGGATACAGAAGTAACCTGGACGGAATAATGCAATGGATCCAACTTAAAAACAAAGCGGACTACCAAATATGCAATGTGGATTTCCTGAATCGTAACCAACGTCATGAAGGTATGATCAACATTCATCGTAATCAAATGTGTGCAAAACAAACATACAAACGGAAGCCTACCTGAAACATGAAGAGACAGGAACTGAGATAGTCGTTGGAGCTATCCAGACGCAGACATCGAAGTTCACGTTGTTCAACTAAATCGTAGATGCGCACGGTACGTGAACTCGCCACGAACAGATGGGGTTTTCCGGCAGGATGAAATGCGGCCTGGCGCCATTCGGACACTTTGCTGGTCGAGGAAAACGGGGATTGGCTGGACATTTTTGACAGACGATGCAGCAACAGCCGCTTAACAGAGCGCGAATGAAGTTCATCTGACAGAATGGGCCGAGACAGAGTGAGCAGATAGTCGCCCTTGGGATGCCAATCCAGACTGCAAACAGGCTGCATAAATAACATAACGACGATGAAAAAGCCACACGGACCGATAGTTTCGTTAGAAAATTGTACGTTACAGAACTAATTTGGGTTGTGATAAGTCGTTGAGATGTTACAGCTAATACTTAACTTCCAGGTATGCTGACGCAACAAATTGGGATAGATTAACGGGAAACGTAGCTACATTACGATGCAAGAAATGCCCGGAAAGAAAACTACTAGTAAAAAACGCCATACTTATCATTTCCATTGTTCACAGTTAACCACTATTCTAATGTAGTGCATCAATTTAATTTTCGAATATTACTGATTCCGCAAGTTCACACTGGACCAAGTCAGATAGAAAATAAAACGACAGAACCGGGACAAGAAAAAAAAACAATAAAAAGTGCTGTAATACAATCAAAATGGAAATCCTGAGGCAGACTGATCTGAAAAATAGTCCAGCTCGAAATAACATTGGTTTTTAGGAAGTAGACAATACTAAACTTATCACCCAAAGTGACTTGTGGTTCCAATGAAAACAAGATTTACCTGGTCTACAGTTATCACAATACGACCACGTTCAAACGTTCGTGAGCGAGCGAAGTTGCTTCGGTCGTCAGTTGCGAATCTCTTTAAACTCCAATGCGCTGCTTCTCCAGATACACGGTCGGAATGTTCTTCATCCACACGCTGTCTTTTATTGGAGCTCTCGGTTGCATCCTGATGGTACAGAACCAAATTAACAGTGCAGCAAGCATTCGCTCAATAACGATAGAAAACGTTATTCCAGGATTATGCGCTTTGGTGATCGTTACTAAGACAAACGCGCCAAAACAATGGCAACTACTCGATCGTATTGTTGGAAATTCATACGGATAAAATGATACCATAAGTTAGTGAAAGCAATGCAATGACAGAAAATACTAGAACAGATAAATACGTAAAACGCGTTCAAAAGTGCGTGTTGCCGTGCGGACCGTTCCTACTACCTAGAGATGGTGATTATGTTGGCGTACTGAATGACCAGCATGCTGGCTACTGATCTCATTATTTCGGATCCAACATCGTGTCAGAACAACCCGAAAGGAGGGGACATAGACTAAAAGCAGTCATACTGATGAGACTTACGTCGCACTACTGGTTGCGTTAGAATGTATGTGACGAATCTAGCCACGATTACCTTAACATAGTCGGTCCCTGAAGTGAGAAAATTTGTTGTACTTATCTGTACTCTCCACCTTAAGTTTCCGTCATCATGCCCATACCCACTTTCTTTGAACTAGTCCATTGTTAATCGACCGCAAAGCAGGTAAACACTCGTGATATGGTCGGCTAACGTGAAGGTTCGTTAACTGAGCCTGCCGGCTCTGTTAGGAACCTACTGAGTTTAACGAACGAGACTATCGTAGCGAACGGTTTCGGTTAACTCATCGTAGTTATTTATGCGTCCGTTCAATGGTGCCGCAGAAATATTTTGATTAAATCCTGTTCTCATTTCTACTGTCCTTGTCCGAGTCGCACACAGTTCAACGACCGGAAGCAGGTAAGTTAGAATCGGCATACAGCAGCAGTAGTTGTGTCAATGCAGTCTTTTGAACAAAGAGAAAGGAAGGGCAGACAGATACCCCAGGAAAAAGAGCGCCCATAGAAGTACCATCAAACACGGTCAAAAAGCAGTGTTACTAAAGTCTCTTGCGAACTAAAGAATAATTGATGTGCACAGCAGTAAATATACGTCAATATCTTATGCACCGCAACCTTAAGTTGAATTTGCTCCTAACTGCTAAGTAAGTGGTACTCTTAGTTACTGACTCCAAATAGGAGTGCTAAAAGATATCTCAATGTAGAATTCGAGAGTAACAATCAATGGATACTCACGGACCATACTGTGTAACATTGTCCACACCGTGCATTGTCCCATGTGACCACTGGGCTTGTATGGTGAAGTCATGAGCCATAAAGGCGTCTATCGCCTCACTGAGTAATGCCTGGAGACGGCACCTCCCAGATCGGGCTCCACTTCACCACTCAGGCCACCGGATGAAAATGCTCTTGGGCATGGCAATATGGCAATCAAGTGTTCGCACTAGCAAAAGAGATAATATTCTTTTTGCAAAGCAATCTTTCCCCGTAACAAATTTGAACAGAGAAGTCAGAAGCAGTTTTTTGCACAATGTATCTTTCGAGCACAACTCAGTCCGGTGTCAGAAGACGCCCGCAGTTGGTTTAAAGCCAGGCTAGTCGACCTCGAGCACCAATACAGAGTAACGTCCTCCAAGCAGAGCACAATCCTGACTCCGAAACATATTGATGCCCTTTCTGAGCTACGAACCAATGAAAACTTGATAATCCTACAACCAGACAAAGGCTCCGGCGTTGTGGTCATGGATAAGGCTGACTATATATCACGAATGCAGCCATTATTAAATGACAACCAAATTCCGTCAGGATACCTCAGCAGACAATGTTACTGAAATTGAACGACGCATTAACAAGGAAGTGCAAGCACTGCTGGAAGGACACTTCATTGATCAGTCAACGGCAAAGTCAATTATACCTAGAGGATCACATACTCCTCAACTGTATGGCTTACACAAGACTTCACAAAATTGGTGTTCCACTCAGGCCAATACTATCCATGCCCAATTCACCACAACACAAGTTGGCCCACTGGCTAGACCAACTTCTTCAACCCGTAAGGCAATCGATGGTTCGGAAAACTGTGAGAGATAGTTTTGAAGTAATCAATTTACTCGATGGTTTGGACTGCAACAACGAACATATGGCCAGTTTGGACA
>LOND01001385.1:17057-31062 GCA_014220965.1 Paragonimus kellicotti | reverse complement strand
CCGCAGTTGGTTTAAAGCCAGGCTAGTCGACCTCGAGCACCTATACAGAGTAACGACCTCCAAGCAGAGCACAATCCTGACTCCGAAACATATTGATGCCCTTTCTGAGCTACGACCCAATGAAAACTTGATAATCCTACAACTAGACAATGGCTCGAGCGTTGTGGTCATGGATAAGGCTCTCTATATATCACGGATACAGCCATTATAAAATGACACAACCAAATACCGTCAGGTTACTTCAACAGACAATGTTACTGAAATTGAACGACGCATTAACAAGGAAGTGCAAACACTGCTGGAAGGACACTTCATTGATCAGGCAACAGCCAAGTCAATTATACCTAGAGGATCGCATACTCCTCAACCGTATGGCCTACCCAAAATTCACAAGGTTGGTGTACCACCCAGGCCAATACTATCCATGTCCAATTCACCACAACACAAGTTGGCACAGTGGCTAGCCCAACTTCTTCAACCCGTAAGGCAATCGATGGTTCGGAAAACTGTGAGAGATAGTTTTGAACTAATCGATTTACTCGATGGTTTGGACTGCAGCAACAAACATATGGCCAGTTTGGACATCGCCTCTTTGTTCACAAATGTTCCTCTGATGCAGACGGTCAATATAATTTGTCAGTATATTGACTCACATCAATTGAACATAGGATTGCCTACGTCTGAGCTAGAACGCCTTCTCCTACTATGCACAGCGAACGTAAAGTTCTACTTCCAGGGAACTGGCTATACACAAATCGATGGTGTTGCTATGGGCAGTCCACTCGGTCCGATACTAGCCGATATTTTCGTTGCCCATCTGGAGCAGAACGCAGACGCTGTCATCAGTCAGGCTCATTTCTACCGGCGTTATGTTGATGATGTGCTGATAGTTACCGATACCAAGGAGATGGCAACGAGTATGCTCGATTCAATGAACAAGCTGAATTCTAAAATAAGCTTCACTATTGAGCACGAGCAGGATGAAACCTTGGCGTTTTTGGATATTCTCATGAAGCGCCAGAACAACGGTTCCTTACTGCGGTCCGTCTACCGGAAACACACTTGGACTGGACAGTACCTGAACTTTCACAGTTTTGTGCCGATCCAGTACAAGCGGGGTCTGGTGAGAACCTTGTTCTATCGCGCAAGAAGAATCTGTTCAAGAGAAACATTGGCCAAAGAGTTGTCATTGTTGAGAACCACGCTGAAAGAAAATGGCTATCCATCGGCATTTGTTGAGAAATTCAGCAAACAAAAGCCGGCCGCCGCGATGTGTTCAACAGCTTCCAAACTCACAGGTACTTTGAGTTTGACATCTGTTGTGTCTCGACAAATACACACCGCCGATGTTAACCACTAACAGAAAAACCGCCGAACAACGATCCCAGCTTTATTCTGACACGAAATATGTAAGTAATCGAAATAATGGACGAACTGTAAACCCAACTAACCAGAAGCAAGCGGTTACTCAGCCACTGACCAGTTTAAGCAGACGTGTCCTGTGGATGGACATCGGATAAAGCACGAGTACATGCACATACGCATCCACAGTGATATCACAATGGAACAGAATTTCCACCTACCTCGACGTCTTTCGTAGCAGTTGTCACTTCCTCGGCGTTGCTCGACTCTCGCTCGGACCACCACTGTTGAAGTCCCGAGTCCGTTTGATTCACCTTGACGCGATCCCCCAAAGCCGGATTGATGAGGAAAATGGACTGACCTCTAAAGTGGGAGAAACATGTCAACACCGAGTCCACAGAGTTCCACATTCTTAGGAACTGTGTACTAGCCACAGGACACTAAGAACGAATAATACAGACCGAACAGCAATTTCGGCCTATCGTAAACACTTTGTGTTAACGGGCTGTACGTTTTAATCCTATTATATATAACATGTAAAGCACTAGTAGCTTGACATTGTTTGTAACTATCACCAAAAATGTAAGCGCTGATAAGTTTCTCATAATCGAACAGTCCTATCTGAGCAGATTGTGTTGCTTGAATTTACAAAATCGGGCAGAGCTACCTCGATAGCCTTTGATATGACTTCAAGTCTCGTGAGACAATGGGAGAACAGTACAAACGACCGCGCAAATCTAACATATCTAACTTGTGTTCATTCGTACCCATTGCACAATCGGGGTTCATCAGGATCAGAATCGGAAGGTACAAATGTTCAACATTAATACAGAACAAGCGATGCTCATACAACCGAAGCTTTGGCTTGCAACACGAGGGATTACTGATTCGATCCCTCACTTAGACTATTCCTACTTGATGAGTCCAAACAACGACGAAATCGGTTTGAGGGTGGACATCACGAAGCACTACAAACACCATTTTTAGCCATTGTGGCCGTAGTCGGCGCAAAAAAAACTAGCAATGCAAGATGGACTGTCTACTTGCAAAAAACCGGGTGAGAAGCAAGTTATAACTCAATTACAGAAGTGTTGGTTTCCAGACGTATGTTGTAACTTACATCAGTGCTTAGACCAATAAAGGCAGCACACGGTTAACGAAAGCTGGCGAAAAGATGAGGCAATACATTCAGTCGACGGTTAGTTAAACAATCAGTCTGAGGCAAAACAGGAACAGCATTAGCAATGACTCGCCACACTTGCAGTCGAGAGGCCAGCGGATATACATGACATACAACCGTAATCAATGGCACATATAAGCCGGAATTTTGACTTCTAAACAGGATACCAGCTGCATGTAGATTGCTCCTCAATAGCACGACAAACGTTTTGAAACTTGCACATAGCAGTAATTTAGGACCAACTGATAAAACAGTGATACGGAAAAGTAAACTAGACAGCAGAACTCAGCGTACATGGCCGCTGCAAGCAGATGCAATTCCGGTTTCGGGTTCCACATAACCGTGGCTGTTGGACGCTCGCACCACCATTCTTCATCGATATTTGTTAGTTCTGGTTCCGGGTCCTCAGTTAAATTATCTGACTGCGTCTTATCGCGATCCGACGTCGCAGAACGTTTAGGATTTTGCTTGCGCTTCTTCGAAACGGGTGGATCCAACCGAACCGGACTCGCCAAAGCGTAGCATCGAAAACAGTAGTTGGTGCTGGTCTCCCAGATTCGCAAGCAACCGTCTGCTGGTGAAATGCTAGCCAACCATTGACCGCATGGTGAAATTGACAGCCCGGTTACAAGACCCTGATGACCACTGTGTCAGGATGCAATGTGAATGAATTGTTAATTAATATGATCGAAAAAGAGGAGTATACTAACAGGTGAATGATGCATGAAAATGTCCAACAGAACAAGTCAACAATCTCAAAGACCATTAGTCTGTGTATCAGATTATCGCCAGTTGGCCAATAAAATATTGCGTAAGAAAGGTGTGAGACACAATAAGTCGAGTTTTGAACAGAGGTATCCAAAATACGAAACACTGAAAAGTGAGCAAACTGGCGATAGACATCTGCCATCAAGCAGTCCCTATAAAGAAAAATAATTCGGCCAATATGCAATGAGCGTATAGACTAGTAAAGTCGACGAATTGCAAAAACACTAACAATGGGCATGAAAGAACTCAGAATAGTGTCGATTATCAGACAGAAGAACAAAAACTACATTGAGAACAATGGTAACCCATAGAACGTTTTTACATTATTGAGTTACTGAGGAATAAGTTTCGTTAAATGCGAGCCATAAGCCAAACGTTTGAGGGAGACCCAATTGCGAAAAGTTTGGACTTCGGCTAAATTCGAACCGGCGACAGAAACAATACACTCAGACGCGATAAATGCTTAACCGCTTAAGGTACGAAGCTACCTCGGAAGCTCAGAAATTTCACATTTGGAACTCAGTTACCCACCAAACCAACTGTGCCATATGGAATCCACCAAATGATCCAGCCGATTGACTGCCCAAGCAGGATTTCTCGATCAGTTCACGGTGGAATTCATTAACATCACCGATGAACACTGAAATCGTACTACTCTGTCGCTGATTCGAATCCCGTTGAAGTCCAGATTTTACACAATTGGGTCTCTTTTAAATTGTCAAATCTTCCAAATTACTTATCAGTACTACAAAATGTTATTTGACGTAGTTATATAAAGTGGTCCCACCTCTAGCAATCATTCATAACGAACATAAAAATTAGCCGCCCTAGTGTCGTTGACGTCGTGATGGAACAGCGAGGCTTGTTCAAAAGGTATCGGTATACAATTACCATCAAGACGATGAGCCACAAAAGGAACAGTTTAAGTATCCAAGACGATTTTGATATCACACAGGCATCAAATGTGCGTAAGTATTGCTCAGATCGAGCGATCACCTTTATAACTGACAAAATGACTGTCCTGTTAACTCCAAGTGATGGCCCCAAGATCAGGAGGCATGACAGCGCTAGGAAATGGCCAACATTTTTCGACCTTTCTTCTCCATTCAAAGTAACCGCATAGTTACACACTTAGAGTACATAATGAATGTTGATGATGTATGACACAGAACCTCGCTTGCACCTTTTGTCCACGCTCATTCGGGTCGACGTCGGATAAAGAGTGCACGTGTGAAACAGAAAGCAATATGGGGCAAGCCAGTTATGGAACATGCTAGAGAAGAAGTCATTTAGCTTTGGTCGCTGTGACGGGCTGATCAGAACACGGGAGTTTCTGGCTATGTATGAATGTGTACCGAGAGGAGAGTAGCCACGCACATCCGTGATCCGCCCAAGTCGATGTCGACAGGTGAAAACTTACTCTGCTCATACGCTCCACGGTTTTACTTCATGGCGCTCTATCGGACTAGAAGATTATGGATGGAACCACAAGAAGCGCAACGCAACCTAACCGTGGTGGCACATGTACGCAAGCGTATTTTGGATCTGATCACTGTGACAAGATAATCTATACACTAATGCCATCGACCATGCATCACGAGGTGTAAACACTCAAAAAATCAGTCCTTGTTTGCAAGTGAATTGATTTTCACCAGAAGTTCAGTACACCCAAACTGTTTATAAACCATGTTCATCTGTCATTTTCAATCTTGGCTTATCAAACCACTTCTAACTATCATTCGTTGCCGTCATCTTGTGAAAGCATTTCCCAAGATGGCTCATCAGAAGTGAACGAACACATAAAAAGCTAAGCGGTCAGCCTTCACGCCACATTGATAGTTTCCACCCCATTCATAACAAACATTAGCCTAACTAGATGGTAACGTGGCTCAAACAGCTCTTCACAACAGCAGTGACGTGTAATAACCTAGAAGACACTAAAAAGAGTAAAAGTGAATAAAACAAGGCTAAGTTGAAGAACTAGATATTTTGTGAATGCAGGCATGTTACTGACTGCCGCGCGCTGCCATCTCGGATAGCGTTTCTAAGCAGCGATCGGAGTGGTCACGAAGACTCCAATCGGGCAGGCTAAACTCACCGTCTTTATCGAATGGAATGATTTCGAAACTCGCAAAACCCAATAAAAACCTCCCCGACAATGCCATGGACAACTCACGAATAAACGATACCAGCGTGGCTGGGGTAGGGTCGAAGTTGCGACAGACTTGGAATTTCGGGAAGCATCGCCTCAGGCGTAGTCGCCAGTCTTTGTTTTTCTACTCTGGCCGCCATGATCAAGTCCTTGACACGTTCTTCGCGCTCGCGAAGATAACGCTCTGAGAAAGGTACATGACGAAGGCAATCAAACTTCTGAGGCATTTGAGGAGGAATACGGGAGACATGACCGTCATGCAATCGTTCACGCCAAGCCTTCATGACTTTCTTTTGCTGCAACACAGAACAAAATGTCAAATGAGTTCGCATTAACTGGACCACAGTTACAAATGTTGAGAGCACCGCGACTGACCAGATGAATGAAAGTTAGATAGATGAGCAGTCTGTAGCCATGCGGAGTTTTGACAACAGCCGCGTGAGCCACGTTACCAAGGTTGGTGTGGTCAAGGGAAAGGAGAAAATCGAGGTTCATATTATGTATTTGACCACACACACCATGAACTCACTGTTCGGTTTGGTGTAACCGAAAAAAGATGAGCGATGTCCAAAAACGGCCGCGGATAACAATACCGACTATGAATGAAGGTCAGGACAGTTTTGATCATTACGCTCAAAAACTATCAGATGAATAAGTAATCGACCGAGTCAGGTGTGAACACGACCACTCGTTACGTGAGTCATCGTGTTAGTCATTAATAAGTCGATGGTGTTAGAATGGCCGGAGGTCCAAAAGTAAACTGATCCGAATTAACTCGCTATAGATCAGTCAGTTGCTAACGAAATCGAATACCTGGTGCATCTCCTAGTCAGAAACTCAAGTATTATTTAATCCATCGTGTTGGAACACACGAATGACTAGGCACGAGTGCATCACTTGTAGGATGGTAAGACCTGTAGGCAATATTTTTAAAAACAAATAATACGTTCACATAAACCAGCTTTTTCACTAAATGATAACCAAACCGATCATTTTGAACGTCTACATGTTTAAGGCCTTCTTCCATTGAATTATTACTTACTGGTTAACATTATTCGATTCAGCTTTGTCTAACTTTCCTAACTACTTATTTTTTTAAAAAATCACAATGTGTGCTCGTACGCAGTGCTAGGTTTTCGTTTCATAGACTCAAGCTTAATGGGCAACAAAACTAATGTTCCAACGTTCAGTAAGAGATCTTCAGGCACTTATAAACCTTTTGAAAATGCAAGCGTATATGCAGACCTACTTGAATACCTTCTTCAAGACTGTTAAATGTTTGTGGCTGTGACATGCATGTGACGATCTTCAAAAGACTCAAGAATCTGTTAATCACGTGCATGACCTGATTCTTTTGATCAGCCAACAAGGTAAATGTTTGTCCAGATAAAGGTGAAACAGTCCTGCGAAGTGTCCTGAAATTTCATCTGGAAGTGGGCGTCATTAAGTGTCGCACGTTCAACGATGTTAAGTATTGCCGGATAAAAGCTCCAGACATGCAGAAGTATTTATCTCTACCTGAAGAAAATATGGTCCGCATAACGTTGTATCGTGCATACTAAACGAAATGACTTTTAAGCTGAAACTAAGCCGTATCTTTGTGATCATTTGCAAAGTACTTTGCTCCCAATAAACTCGATGTTCGTTGTTTACTACTCCGTGGAAGTGCGCCCACCTATGACCATACCAAGCTAACCATTCTACCTCACAGTCATCAAAATTGGAGTTCCTACTCAAGTGACGAGTGGTCGTGCTCTCGCCTATGTTCCGATCTGACTGAACAGGCCCATTAGCCGATAACTTCGAACAGTCTGTCCAAAAAGAGCCCAAACTGCTATCGTTCACATCTTCACCCGGTACTCGGCGGCATTATTACCATCATAATTATCGATAGAAAATATACTTATGGTTGACACTGCTGCTTAACTGCCGTATAACCGTGATAAAGGAGGAACTGTCAATCTCCAGTTAAACAGAAGGGAATGGGAACGCATAAAACTTTACACCCAAAGACCCCGCACCTAAGCTTAAACAAGCAACAGGAAGTGTCTAGACCTAGGTTGCCAACGCGGCGTTGAGGCCCGTCTGACAGCAATGTCAGTAACGAACTTAATTGTGTTAAGTCCTGGCGCCCCTACACACAACGCACTAAGTCGAACAGATCGGGCGGATCGAGTGATTAACCGTCCGTGTATATCCGAACTTCCGACCAGACGCACTAGATTTGTTCCTCATCATCCGTGTAGGAATGGTCACGATAACGTGAGAAATAAGTTTTTCGAGTTGAAATCACACACAGTTGGTCGCAGTCCTCGCATTCAGATGGGCATTTCAGCCAGAACCTTTCGAAAAGAAGTACTAGACTCGAGTTTCCACTCTTGTTAGAGCTCGTCAGTAGTGCATATCTCTATCATTGCCAAAGATTAAAACTCCGGCCACGCTTTCACGAGGCAATCGCATGGAACACTGTGTCAGTGATTTCACATTAGAAACGGTCGAATTAGCATATCTAAACATCCAATCACTCGATTGTGATTAATGGTCAGGTTGTCCGATCTTCCCGATAGAGGACAGTTACTTCTTGTTAAATCCAATCGATAACCTTGCGATTAGGACTTCCTAACACGTCAAAATCTCCAGACCTCAGTAAACCTTGTCAGCCGATATTTTAGACTACTGATGAGCAGTCAGGCATTTTGTCAATCTCAAGTTGAACATCATCCACCGTTAATCGCAGCCTTCGTGTTCCTACAGACTTACCAGGCAGAATCATTCGAAAAGGACTCTAGACTCGAGTTTCGTTCTTGTTGGACCTCCTCAGTAGTGCATACCCTTGCAGCGGCCGAGAATGATCCCGGCCACGCTTCTAGAGATCAGTTTGAAAACTGCGCCGTCGACCCGGCCGCGGGAGTAATACGCACTACCGAGGAGCTCCAACAAGATCGAAACTCGAATCTAGTGCATCCTTCCGAAAGAGGCTGGCTGGAAAGTCTACGCAAATGCCAAGACTACGTTCAAATGTGAGCGATCTGTAGTTTAAAATACAATTCTTGACTATTCATCAACAAACAGCTATAGGTTAACTAAAAGGAAGTCAGGAAACAGTATGGGCCTCATGTGTAAAGTGATACGATTGGCGCCCTTTGCAGCTTTAGGCTGTAAATTAACCAGAATACGACAAACCGGGTTACTGGCGTAGCCTCAACTATTATGGCAGATGGAGTGGCATAAAGATGACGAGGTTTACTGCGATAGGTCGTGAAGGAAAGTAATGGTAACGCCTAAGAAACGTAGTGGAAGAGTGACAGAACGGTACTGCCATTGCTATCTACTGACGATCAATCTCGTTCACGGCGAAGTCCTTGTACCTGTATTCCCTCCGGATCCGTTTCAATGACAATCTATAGTTTCTTCCCACGTGTTATAGTATCTAGGCCCAAATTTGTTAAACGAACATCCCACAGGCTTACTTTCGGTGCGTCATAGTACATAAAATAAAAGAAATGCTTTCCCAGTAATTCTTCTAAATAGATTCCTAGATATAATAAGTTTTACTTTTCGATACTCTTGAAGAAGTACTAATTTCCCGGATTAAAAAGAAGACAGCCGAGCACACAATAACATGAAAACTGGAATTACACTATTATGACTTTATGTCCGCAGTTCACTAGTCGACGAAATCTATGTAGCAAAGGCCAGGCCAATTAGAATTCCAAAAATACCACTGTCGGAAACGTCACCCATCTAGAGAACCCTTAATGATTAGCAAGAACCAAGCAATACAGTACCAAGCAATACAAAATAAACAAACATTCCACGCGGCCAACCTCATCTTTCGATAGTAGGAATTCGGGTGGTGGATTGTAAGACGCGATGTGACCCGGAAGAGGCTCTTCTGGAGCTTTTTGATATGGGCGAGGACGAGGTGGACGGTAATCTTGAAGCAGCATCGGTAAGTGAGATCTCCAAGAACTTGTGTTGTCAGTAGCATGTTCGGCATCTCGGTCTTGATCGGCCCAGACATCGGGAAAAACATAGGATGTGAAAAAATTAGAAGGAATGCCCAAAGTATCTTCCTCGTCATCCGAGTCCAAGGCACCAAGATTGCCAGAAGTCATGTACGCCGCGTAACGACGAAGAGCATCCGGATCGTCTGGGTCTGAAAGGGCCCATGCAGGCAGACGAGGCTTCAACCATCCCATCTTAATAGCATGCACCATTCTACCCACCTAAAATGTACAAAAAAAAAAATGCATCAGAGGAGTTTTACAGACAGTTTAGTCGACAAAATGTTAGATATATAACGCGCAACATAGTTATATGAGCTGATCACTTACAATACACACTGGTTATGGGCGTTATCAACTGGGCAATGTTGGTCGAATATCTGCGCCACTCATATCTTCATCACACAGTGAGAGCGAATTCATGTACCGGAGCATCATGGGTAGTCTACAGGTATTACGTGTCTGCCTTTAACAAAAGGGCCCCCTTCGATCTCACAGATGAAATAAACAATGAAGGTACCACATATTTGCCAATACTTCATCAGCAACGTTTCAAGCGAATGCGAACTCGTACTACTCAAGTGGATGAATCGGTTGACAATTTCAAGTGGATGGCTTGTAGCAGGGTTAAGACGAACCCTACCACGAACTACGCTTTCGTTGGCCGTGAACGCAAAACATATTAAACAGATCAATCCTATTGTCTTATCCATTTCGTACGGCAAATATGAACATGAGTAAGACATGGTAAGCTTCCTTCTTATCACATAAGTTACTATGAGCCAAACTGGTGTCCTCAAAGCCACACAGCGGACAGCCTTCTCACGTCAACTAGGACAGTATACCGTTCAAACTTTGAGAGGACTGAATGGATTCAATGAGCTACCTCAAAATTAACACAGAGGTGGGTTCCCTCACTAACTTAACGGGTGATACGTCGTCTGCGCCTACACGTTTTTAAAAAGCACATAACATGGGAAACTTCTGTTACTACTTGATTCTGTAGGAACAAGCCGGTATTAACAGAATAGAAAGGATATGCGGACTGGCTACGTCGGACTCATTCTATTAAACCGGGGTTCGAGCCCGCAATCGCATAATTGATAATCAGTGTCACTACCAGCGAGCAATCCCGAAGTTGAGGAAATGAACTGATAGTATTGCATAGCATGTACCTTCGGTTGTGAGTAGTATAGTGCACGCATTCGAGAACAAAACGGAGGGTCTCGACGCCAGGAAGACGAGGGACCAGAAGCGACTATTGGAACGTGTGTATGTACTATGTGGGACGTGTCACCAAGGCAAATGACGATGCACTGCTGACCAACGGGTGTGGATACACATCAACCATGCAAATGTGTACGTGTTTGTTGTTCTATGTTTTCACGTAATTGTAACATCTCGCGCAACAAACAGCCTACCAAGCCGAGTGTTTGTTGCGGTCACAACAATCGGTGCCATGACGAACGCGAGGATAAAGATAGTTTGGTCGCAGCCATTCGAAGATGGAGACGTCCGGACGTTCCTGGAGGACTTCGAGGACGTGGCCGAAGTGGTCGGAGTCAAGACCGACCGTGGGAAGCTGGCTGCCCTGCGGACGCTGGTGAAGGGCAGGGCGAAGGCGGTGCTGGACGCAGCGCGAAGAGGCCCTGCGAAGATGGAGTGGGCCGCTGCGAAGGAGGCGCTGGTGGCTGCGTTTGACAGCCCGGCCGACCGCCAGGAGGCCGTGCGGCAGCTTAAGGCCGCCAGGCTTGGACAAGGAGCGAATCTCTGTATTCGCCGCCACTTTTTATGGACAGGGCACTACCGAAACTGGATTAAGAATCACAACGGCATTTGTTGGTGGGGCAATTTACGGAATGTATCCTGATGGTGGTTGACGGCCAAGTCCGCACTGCCCATGTCACCCGGCGGACGGATCTTGATGAGCTTGCGAAGGTGACGCGGGAGTTGGGAGTTATGTCCGTGGCTTCGGTGGATACGAACGATAGCACGGAGTAGACAATAGAAGAAATGCGGAAGACAACGAAGCAGTTGGCAACGGATGTAACTATGTTGGGAACAGCATCACGAAGGAAAGATAGACGAGGAGGCCGTTTCCTTTGCGGTGAAAAATAGCATTGGAAGGACTGTCCAACGGTGAGGTTTAAGAAGTCTGAAAATACGGTGTTTCATGAGTGTTCTTTTTGTTGAGCGGGTCAACTGGTAATGAGAGCTATTGAGAGAGGGGACCGTGCATACAAAGGTCGAAGTTGACGGAGAGACAGAACAGTGCTTGGTCGATATGGAAGCGGATAATTCGTTGATTGTTCGTGGATGAAAACAAAACACAGAGACCATATCTATACTAGTCAGGACAGTTGAAGGTTACAGCCTGCTGGGTTGATGGCACGAAAAGATGCGGGGTGCGTATTGGCAACCATATTGTGAAGAAACTAGGTAAACCATCCTCAGAACCGACTTCCTCGCTGCGATAAATGCCGTGATTGATCTGAAACTCAAGAAGCTGACACTGACAGGACAGCAATAGAATGACGTCAACCAAGTACGCACGGACTAAAACCCCCACTTGCACAGCCCCCTTGCTCCAGTCCACGGTCGAGAAATACGCGGAGGTATTACGAACGACGATGATCCGTATGGAAAGACTAACCTTAATTCACGTAGGCTGAATTCGATTATGCGCGAACATACCGAACGACGCAAAAGAACTGAGTAGATTAGGTAAACGCCGTTGATTATCAAAGTAGCAGTCGGGATCTTGAGCATCGATCAGGCTGAATGAGTGAATCGGTTTGATGAATATAACAGAGTTCGGCAGATGTGAGGGGTAACATCGTGTGGCAGGAAACGTCTTGCAGTACATGTGATGAGACTTAGGAAACCAGTAGTTATGTAGGCAGACTGCAAGCACTGGCAATGCATCCTAATTAAGCTCCTCATCCAAATTAGTCGAACCTCTCGTTTCGCTGTGACAAAGGCCCGTATGAAGGTTAAAAAATGCAACTACGAGCAATTAGGTTGTCAAAAGAAGTGCGATCAAAGTACTGAACTCACCCGGCGTTCGATGCACTGTGCGGAGGGTACGAAGCTTCGACGTGTTCTGAGGAGGAGTGGGCTGGTAACTGGTGTTTGCAAGACATCTTTGGTAAACCATTCATCCCAAGGCTACAGGAAATGTTAAACAAACAACTACAAACTTTATAAGGTTCCTCAGCCGCATCCGTTGTGACTGCTTTGGAGGACGCAAGTTTGGTGACAATATCCAAGTCCTTGTCACTCAATACTACGTACTGTCCGGTCTCAGGATCACGCACAGTACGCCACTCAAGGTTAGATTCGCCCATACCGGTGTCTACACGTCTCAGAAACTCATCAATGCTGTCGCCCGGTCCATGTGCAAAGTTGGGTCTCATGATAGGACGTCCAGACGTGTCATATCCTACGTGGGCTAGGGAATCATACCACTGGACAGGAATGTTTCCAATTGTGTTACGAATATCCTATAACGAAATACGTTAAACTTAAATTTGCCAATACTTCTTCGTCGGATGAATCAAAATCATATTCGTCCGACTTCAATTCACTAGAAGTCGCCGTGCGCATGCCGCCGAGGGATATTATTTTGACCACAATGAAAACGAACCAACTGACGTCGACCAATCACAGTGCAAAGCTGGAAAGTTAGCGCTGGTTGAAATTTCATTCGTTGAACAATTCGCTGAAATACGCGATTAGTTCAAGGATTGTTGTCTGACGACTCAGTTCACGGCCCATAGGTAGATACCTGTAACCACGCTGTTTTTTGCAATAACGAGAATCAAGTTATCCATAAAACAAGAGTTCCTCGTATATGTAAAAAGGCTACTGTAGCTACTGAGTGGACTGGGCAGTTGTGCAGTTCGTCGATATGGTGTCCCAAGATCGATGCCTGATGGAAAATCCCACTCGCACGCGAACATAAATTTTCGAACTTATCATGTCCCGCAGTGTTCATCCCACTGTACTCGGCCATAGTTCGCCCCCACCTGGAATATTGTGTCCAAGCTTGGTCACCGTATCTCATAAAGGACATAGCTGTCCTCGAGAAGGTACAAAAGCTAGCCACACGTATGGTATGGGGTATGAAGGGTCTAAGCTACCAAGACCGACTAAGCTCTTTGAACTTATTCTCGCTCGAACGCCGGCGGGTAAGAGGAGACCTTATTGAAGTGTACAAGCTTACCCACTACACCGGCACAAGCCCCCTGGCGTGTTTGTTCGTGATACGTCAGGACAGAGATTTAAGAGGTCATAGGTTCACAATCAAAAAAACAAGATCACGGTTGGGCTGTTCGATCTAACTTTTTCACTAACCGGGTGGTCAACTCGTGGAACAAATTGCCTGCCAAGATTGTGGAGGCCTCCAGCGTAGATATACTCAAGAGGGATTTAGACAAATGTTGGATCAACCTCTTTTCTACTCCGTATTAATCGGATAATTATCTGCTTGCTTCAGGGCAACCAAGACTTGTCATCTTTTCTTCTGTCCCTACC
>LOND01001384.1:59312-80726 GCA_014220965.1 Paragonimus kellicotti | reverse complement strand
TATACTTCCCAAGATAATCATGATGATTTGATCCCGTGTTCCGTGTATGGTCAACGCGTTTGTCTCATGCACGTGGACTGGATTTCAACTGGTGAGCTCCAATCAGTGGGAGCAGCTTCAGTTTACTGCCCTCTTTCAACTGCGCTGATCAGAAAGCTGTTGTCAGTTATTCGTCGTATTCAGTTCACTATATAAAGCCAGCGTAGCAAAAAACCAACGTGCTTTCAAAAATTGTATTTCGAATCATTAACCCCTATGATTGTCGGTCGTGCTTAGCGTGAGACCTATAGCCTGGTGGTCAGTGCACGCCTATTTTATAACCGTAGTGGTCAGTGTTCAAATGTCAGTCCAGATGAACACATACAACAGCCATGAGCTTTTCAGTCAAAGGAGACTAGTATGGTGTGTTTCTTCTCGAAATGAAGCAAAGATATCTACATGCAAGAGTCGTGATTATAATTGAGCATTGTCCAACTTGTAACAGATACTATTTGTATCACTTCCTAGTCTCGTTTTCACCAATTGGTAAAGGCCTTCCACAGTTGACTTCACCCGTTTGCTGCCTGATTGTAGTAATTTACACCCGTTGGTTTAAATCGCTTCAAATTGCTAGCCGGATATGGAGAGCCGAACAAATTACCTACCGCTTTTGACCAGACCGTATGGCAAAGTCGTTTCCAATGTTACCGGCTTTTGTGTAAAAGTTAAGATCGAACTGTAATCCTATTTTAGCCAGTCTACTGTTACAAGTCAATATGAATTATCTCATCGCAAGCGATGTTCGTTGTGCTAGTGGCCGAGTCGTTCATAGCTGGACTTCGATACGAGCTGCGATCCCTTCTGCTTTACACCGAAAGAGATTGCGCTTGTATGTGTCATCTACGTTGTCGAAGGTACTTCTTTTCTGTTCACATTTACTCACTTTCATGTGTATATGTTCACGGATTCACACCTATATCTCGCACAGACTGTATCTCGCGTTACTAATACGGAACGATTGCGTGGAATTGTGGAACATGCACTTACTGAACTTGACCAAACGGATCACTTTTGCCGCTGGAGCATACGGTGTGACCCTGGTGAGTCATAATTTCGACGTTAATAAGCATCGTTGAGCATGCCTTATTTTGCGTTCATTCTTGTGAAACTCGGCTGTATGGTTTGTCAACACCAAGTTCACTGGACTCCTCAAGCGCACCCTCCAGAATGTCGTCCATGACAAAATTGAACAAGGGGGAAATCGGACACCCTTGACGAACACCACTAGAAGTGATGAATGCCCGAGACAGTTGTCCATAAACTCTCACCCTGCTTGCAGAGTGAGCATACAGTGATCTCAACAGATTCACGTATTTCCCTGGTACTCCCTTGCGAAGAAGACAGTTCCAGAGAACGTTACGAGCAACTGAATCGAAAGCAGCCTTCAGGATCCAAAAAGACCACGACCGTCGGCTGCCTGTAAGAGTGCCGATGTTCCAAGATCCGTCGCAAGGGTAAAAATGTGGTCAACGCACCCTCGACCGGATCGGAATCCTGCCTGTTCTTCACGTATCTGGCTTTCTCTGGGTTTAGTGAGCCGACGTAAAATGAGGCCAGTGAGTAACTTGGACGCAACAGATACCAAACTGATGCCTCTGTGGTTGTCACAGACTTCGGGCCCCTTTTTGAAAACGGGAATTACTGTTGATAAGCACCAATCGCGAGGTACCTCTTCAGTCTCCCAAATCGTCTGGAGGAGTTTGTCAGTTCTGATATCAACCTCTCCCGCCATCCTTGAAAAGAGGAGAGAGGAGGTCTGGTCCAGGAGCCTTATTACGCTTCAATAACTTGAGCTCTAGGACCACTTCTGCTTCCGACGGAGGGCCGTCTGGAACGCAATAACTGACCATTCGGGTCCCGTCGTCCACATGGTCTGGTTGAGGCCAGCTGAACTGTTCTTCAAAATGTTCAGCCCACCTGTCAAGTCGACGCGATTGATTGGTGATAAGTGAACCATCTTTTTCACATATGGTCTCACTTACACCGACTCGACGACCAGTACAACCACGGATCAGGAAAAAAGCCTTTTGCTATTCCCAGATAAAAAAAGTTTTTTTCCATCTTTTTCGACTGTTCGACCAAGTAGTGCTCACGGTCTTTGCGCAAGCTTTTAGTCAGCTTGCGTTTAAGTTCTCGACGGTCGTCATCATATTCAGAACCAGGTGGGATCGAGCGACGCTCTTTCAACTGCGCTGATCAGAAAGCTGTTGTCAGTTATTCGTCGTATTCAGTTCACTATATAAAGCCAGCGTAGCAAAAAACCAACGTGCTTTCAAAAATTGTATTTCGAATCATTAACCCCTATGATTGTCGGTCGTGCTTAGCGTGAGACCTATAGCCTGGTGGTCAGTGCACGCCTATTTTATAACCGTAGTGGTCAGTGTTCAAATGTCAGTCCAGATGAACACATACAACAGCCATGAGCTTTTCAGTCAAAGGAGACTAGTATGGTGTGTTTCTTCTCGAAATGAAGCAAAGATATCTACATGCAAGAGTCGTGATTATAATTGAGCATTGTCCAACTTGTAACAGATACTATTTGTATCACTTCCTAGTCTCGTTTTCACCAATTGGTAAAGGCCTTCCACAGTTGACTTCACCCGTTTGCTGCCTGATTGTAGTAATTTACACCCGTTGGTTTAAATCGCTTCAAATTGCTAGCCGGATATGGAGAGCCGAACAAATTACCTACCGCTTTTGACCAGACCGTATGGCAAAGTCGTTTCCAATGTTACCGGCTTTTGTGTAAAAGTTAAGATCGAACTGTAATCCTATTTTAGCCAGTCTACTGTTACAAGTCAATATGAATTATCTCATCGCAAGCGATGTTCGTTGTGCTAGTGGCCGAGTCGTTCATAGCTGGACTTCGATACGAGCTGCGATCCCTTCTGCTTTACACCGAAAGAGATTGCGCTTGTATGTGTCATCTACGTTGTCGAAGGTACTTCTTTTCTGTTCACATTTACTCACTTTCATGTGTATATGTTCACGGATTCACACCTATATCTCGCACAGACTGTATCTCGCGTTACTAATACGGAACGATTGCGTGGAATTGTGGAACATGCACTTACTGAACTTGACCAAACGGATCACTTTTGCCGCTGGAGCATACGGTGTGACCCTGGTGAGTCATAATTTCGACGTTAATAAGCATCGTTGAGCATGCCTTATTTTGCGTTCATTCTTGTGAAACTCGGCTGTATGGTTTGTTATGTGGTTCCATTACTCAAGCTGTTGTGTGCTTCTGTTGTCAGCGTTTGCAAGCTAATGCCCGAATTCTGGTGATTGATCCAGCAGGCACGAAGTTTCTTCTTTAGGACAGCTTATTTGCCTACTAATAGCACTGAAAGACCGGTCTTGATTGGTTTTCCTTATAGGATTGGTATCAGTCGGCTGCGAAACACGTTGAGTTCCAGTCCGGCCGCTCCTCTGAAATGTTGGCCCTCAGTCAAGATACAAGGTAATTCTCATCCCTTTTTTCGTCTTCGTCACTTACCGCTACATTCGTAAATATTTTAACCTATTTTGCAGCTCTCAATCTGATGCCAGTCCACAATCCATCGCATCACATCGCAAATTCAACACCAACAGTCAGCGCGAATCGTTCATTCTGTGCACTTGCCAAGGCAGTCTGCGATTGGTTGTTGTGGACGGTTCTGATGTGGATTCAACTGTGATTTCAACTGCCATGTGAGCTCCTTGTGATTACAGTTGGGTTACATTTCAATTCGAATTCCAGGTCCTCAGTGTTAACGTTCCACGAATTAAGCCGTTTCTATTTAACAAATAATATGGTTGTATCTTGTGGCAGTTATATCAATCACCCCATTCAAAATGCTGTTCGCAGTGCTCAGAACCTGGTAAACAGGGTCCTTTACCTGTAACTTACTATCCATGGATCCTAAACTGTACTGTGCTTTCTCTTCTTAGTGAAAGGGAAAAATCAAGAAATTCGTTAACTTTTCAAGGCAAATCTTAACAAACTGATGTGCGTACTTCAACTTTGTGCTCGTTAGACAGAAACTGGGGCGAACATGCTCATGGTTCAATAAAAAGCCTATCAGTATTTATTAGTTGGATGCCGCGCACGTTTGATTGCCAATTATATTTTACGATAGACTTTTCAAGCACTGCCTTTTGAAAGGAGCACTGATCTCGAGTTTCTTTTCTGTTAGAGAACATCGGCAAGACATAAGTTTGCCAAGACCGATATTTGAACTCAGGTCCGCGTTCTCATGAGGCACCCATGTTGATCACTGCGTCATCAAATTCACATTAAACACGACTGGATCATCCCATCTAAACATTCACCTACGATCACATGCGAATGACGTTGAGGCTGTGTGCCTTGCTTTGAGTGGCAATATAATTACTATATCATTAACCCTTTCGATAACCCATTACTCACCCTTTTAATCACTTACCAGATATAAACTTTCTCAGAGCCGCGGTCAACATTTTACCCTCAAATGAAATGTTTACTTTTAGCACTGGCGACCTATCCAATACTGTTGTCTGATGCAAGCTTGAAGCTGATAATGCCTAGTACAAGTGTGTTCGTGGAACTTCTTCAACTACACGGAGTTCACTTTTCAGAACAGTCGATCTAATATCACAATCTGGCGAAAGCGTCGTCTGTTGGCGTTTTTCTTAAAATTATCAGATAAATTTGCAAATAGGTTCATGCTCACTTGCTTGGACGTCTGAATTGACCTTTCTTCTAGTTACAGGAAAATTAATCCATTAATGTGATTTATTTGTTCGAATTGACGACCTCGTTTTCAACTGCTCTATATGTGTTTTCGGTCTCATTAAATTGTGATTGTTTTTTGTTGAAATTACGTTTTTTTGACTCGGATCTATCAACTTTTTCAGCCTGCGAGGCTTACCCGCGACCAGTGTGGAGCGTATAAGCGCCGTGGCTTGGTTTGCTGATCTTCTTGCATTTGGAACGGCAGACGGACTGGTGGCCCTACGCGATTTACACAGCAAAAGGACCATCATTCGAACGAGCTCTTCGTCGGGCTGGTTTCATCAACCGGACAATCCACCGCCAACAGAAGCTGCGCAATCCGACCTGAGATCGGCAATTACTGTCCTGACACAGTCCGATCGCTATGCAACAGGAGTTCGTTGCTTGCGTTTCATACATGGTTCACCAGCCCACTCCCGCCTTCTGGCCTTGTCGCATGATTCCTTATTTGTATGGCAACCTCAAGATGTAAGTGAAAATGCATGGTCTCGGTCTCCGTTCTGTCCGATTGTTTTATTTGTAACCTAGTAATGTCTCAAAATTAAGCCAAATGCAACTCTGGTTTTACGCCTCTTAACCGAAAATTGTAGACTTGAAAGCACACCGGTTCGCGTTTGACCGTTTTCATATGCTAGCTTGCTTATGGAATGATAATAAGCGTCTTCGTGACCGAAAATACCAGTACTTTTTCTGCAAATATCGATGCGTTATTCTCATTTCCACTGGCCGTTGCTGAAACTGGTTGCACACCACCTTTAGCACGACACGTCTAATAAGCATGCTTTGCTTCACCTGACGGGTATTGAGACTGATAATCGGTTGACTCTTGTTTCACTGGCTAGTTGTCCGTCCACCTAAAATCATGGATCTTACTTAAGTGGTAAAATTGTCTTATGCCCTTTTGTTGGTTAGTATTATTTATTTGCGCAACTACTCCAGTATACGCTGTGTTAAGTGTTACGTATTCAATTTTACAGCCAATTTTCATGCAAAAATGTTGCGGCTGACACCAGATTGTGCGGAGCAACAGATGTCAGAAGAAATGTAGGCACATATATCGGCACATTTAGATTTGTAACCGTACCTCGTTGAAGATGTGGTTATGCAGTTGGAAAGGTCGGAATAAAAACTGATCAGAGTGAAACAAAATCCTGTCAGAAAGACACGATCTTCACTTTTGTTGGAACTCAATGGGGCCAATGAGACTTGAACAAGAAATACCACTGTTTCTAGGCCAGGGCCTCATTTACCCAGAAATTGTTCAGTGTTTTGTCTGGAGGTCAGAAAAATTACTACCATTTTGGATTGCACACATACTGGCAAAACGAAGATTAATTTTATATGGGGTGTAGACTTTATAAATGAAACACAAAACGTGGGTCATCTCATTTTGGCAAAAAAGCCCTGTTAGCCTGAAGAGGCCGCGTCAAATTTCGTTTCATCGTCAAACCTAAACATTCAACGGACTGAAACCTAGAAGGGGTATTGCCTTCAGTTTGTAGTTAGGGACAGTCATCGAAAAGTTTCTTTTTGTGCGTTCTTCTAAGGAGGTAAAGTGGAACTTCAGTACACCTAGATGTTTTGAATGGTAAGGAGCGTGCGTTTTAACAACTAGCCAGTTTTGTTAAACGATGTCTTTAGATCTCGATCTTTGAATACGACATCGTCCGCACAGTTTAACGGAAACGAGTCATTTGGAGAAGATATGAGGCTCCCATGAAACGACAAAATGGGAAAAACTACACCCTAGGGGACACCCAAATTGTTGGCGAGTAGATTAAACGCTTAATCATTCAGGTGTGTAAAATGTGAGCGAATCGAAAAATAGTCGTCTAACAGGGTTATGCAAGGTGGTCGAATATCATACTCGTTGGAATGAAGAAAGGGTATTTTTTTTATTGATGGTCTGGGACGCGTTGTTGTAATCTAAAAAACAAAATTAGGTCGTTTTCCACTTGCTGCTAGTCATAATCATCATCGTCGTCAGCCTTGAGCCTGACCAGAAGGTGGTGTGGCACGGGTCACCGCTCAGCCCAACAGTGATGTGGAATATCCTGGAAGACGTTTCACTTGAAAACGATTCGTAAGACATAATAATAATAATAATAAAAGGGACTAAGCGGAAGAACTAGAAATAGTATGGATACAGGTATGCCATTGACTAGGACACACCGTCATCTCGGATAGCATCTCCAACCAACGATTTGGATGATCACGAGGACCCCAGCCAGACAGGCAGTACCTACCAACTTTGCTGAGTGGAACAGTCAGGGTCTTCATATTTCGTGACCATGTTGTTGCTTGACCACCACGCGGTTCCACCCAGCTGTTGGTGGTCTCAGTATATAATGCCCGGTACGATAAACGCTCAACTGGCATACGGATTACGTGACTCGACCATCGCAAGGTGTACAACGCGATTAGGTGACCAACTGACCGTGCATCCTGAGCGTTCCGGAATACACGCAGCAGACGAACGGTCGTGTGCCACTCACGCGATCACCACTTTAATGTGGCTGGTTGGCGGAGACACGATGGCAAACAAAACAGAGATCTGTGATGCTTTCTTCGTTGCGAACAGGCCATGTTTCCGAACCATTGAGCGAGACAGAAAGTACACAAACATTATGTACCCTTCCTTTCAGCGACAACCGAACGTCTTTTCGATGCCACGAATGACGCCGTTTGGTGAAGGCAACTTGTGCCTTTGCTGTCCTCGCTGATATCTCATCAGCAATATTACAGGCTGACGAGATAGTGCTATCCAAGTACGTGAAACTGCTCACAGTCTCTAAACAGGAAATTAACCTGATAATGAAGAAAAACAGTAGGATGGAAATGCCCCCAGTCTTAAATAACTACACATTTGAGAGCATGCGAAGCGTATAATCAACTACAACACACAACACGGTCACCTTGTTCAGCATGGTCCTAGCATGGTCTTCCGAGAGCGGACAGAGTGACGACAGCAAATGTTCAGAAATATCGCATAACAATCCCCAGATCCAGGAATCAACTCGATACACCAGAAGGACAGCGCAAACACAAGTACACTAGGGACTGCTCAATGCAGCACCCTCACAGAAATCTCCATGGAAGTCAAATATGAAAGAGAAGGAGGGAGATGGGACTAGCCGTGAACGAAACGCCACTAGAGAAGTAGATTGAATGCCACGAAACATTGTCCATCAATATATCTATCACATGCCTAATGCAGAGTGGGCATAGTTGACTCTCCCATTACCAATTTTCCTGGTACTGGCCTTGGCGAGACAAAACAAGTCATCCAGAGAAAACGTTACGAGGCAACGAATCGAAGCCAACATCAGAATCGTCAATGAAAAACGCGGACTGCGCCTGGCTTGCAACAGTACCGATTTTTCAACATCCCTCACAGGGTAAAAATGTAATCAACACACCATCGACCAGACCGGAATCTTGCCCGTTCTTCGCTTATCTTGGTTTCTGGGCTTAGTGATCCACTGTAAAATGAGGTCAGTGAGAACTTAGATACGGCATCAGATACATGAATGATCCTCTGTGTTTTTCACAGACTTGGGGCCTATTTTTGAAAACGGGAATTACTGTTGATGGGCACCAATCACGAGGTACCACTTCAGTTTCCCAAATCATCTAGATCAGTTGTCAGTTCTGATATCAACCTCTCCTACCATCCTTGAAAAGAGGAGGGAGGAGATCTGGACCAAGAGCCCTATTGTGCTTCAATAACTTGAGCTTCAGGACCACTTTTGCTTCCGACGGAGGGCCGTCTGGAACGCAAGTAACTGACCATTCGGGTCCCGTCGTCCACATGGTCTGGTTGAGGCCAGCTGAACTGTTCTTCAAAATGTTCAGCCCACCTGTCAAGTCGACGCGATTGACTGGTGATAAGTGAACCATCTTTTTCACATATGGTCTCACTTACACCAACCCGACGACCAGTACATCTACGGGTTAGGAAAGAAAGCCTTTTGCTACTCCCAGATAAAAAAAGTTTTTTTCCATCTTTTTCGACTGTTCGACTGACTGGTACTCACGGTCCTTGCACAAGCTTTTATCCCACCTGCATTTAAGTTCTCGACGGTCGTCATCATATTCAGAACCAGGTGGGATCGAGCGACGCTTGTTCATGAGGTTTATCGACGTGATGGAAATCCAGTTCTGTCGCAAGTGAACAGCTCTTTCGGAACATACCTCCTCACAACACGCTTTCCTAGTCGCTGCGACTTGCTCCCAGTGTTCGTTAGGATCACTCACTTGACTCGAACTGGGCAACTTGTTCACCAACGTCTTTTGGTAAGCGTTATTCACATTCTCATCGCCAGTTAAGTACCTTGCATTTACGAGCGGTGTGCCCTCTGAGCAAATGACCAAACAAAACGGGCACGCCCAACAACATGACCCGAGTCCGGGTGATTTCTCCAAAAGCATGACGTCCCTAACAGAGTGGGGCCACCTGTAACTGACTGCTAAATGATCTGTGTCCATGGCTGAGAAGCACACGGAGGTCTACATATAACATAATGCTTCTTTCTGTGTTGAAATGCAGTGCTCGAAATATAGAGACCATGGGATGCGCACAGCTGTAGCAGTCTGTCGCCATTGTCAGTGTGTTGTGCCCGGACACCAAACACCTCCCAGTCGCTTCTCGTCTGGAGAAAGACGACCAAGTTGAGCATTAAAATCGTCTGCTAGTATGATGATGTCCGAGTGTTTAGTCTGCCTCAAGGTCAACGAGGTTGTCATAGGACGCATCTTTGGTAACATCCGAAGCAGCTGTCTGTTAGAGCGTACGCCGATATAATGAATACACAACGTCTTTCTGATTTGCGTCGACAGACTTTTACCGATGTATTGAGTCTGACAGCGCACAAGCGACTGTTCACTGGGATCCAATCGAGCAAACATTGCTCTGCTCTGGAACTCAGTGCGATTCCCACTCCAGCTTGACCGCGAGATTCAGCTTCGGCGTCACCAGAAACCCTGAGAGAAGCGCTTGAATCGACAGTTATCTAGAGGTGAGCTCAAATGGATAACGGTGCTAGAATCGTAGACTCGCGTCTCCGACACGCAGCACACATCAAGCTCCAGACTTGAGAGAGTACTAGCCAGAGCAGCTTGCTGACCGACTTGTCGGAGAGTGCGGACATTGAAGGCGCCAATGTTTACCGGTTGTCTTGGCCTTAGAAAAACAATTATCGCCCGAAGGCACATGGAAGGCAGAAGAAATGGGGGGTAAACAGTAGGAGAAGGTCGTATTGGGTTAGTAATGTCACTGTCAAGGAAGCGATAACTTCTGATACTTCCCGGTCGTTTATGCGCGGAAGGGGGTTGACTTGAGGGACCCCACTCCGAGTCTCTGACTCAAAAGTCTGACCTGTGAGACAACAGATACCTTACAGGGTTTATGCCGCGGAAGGAAGTTTTCTTGGGGGACCCCACCCGGAGCCAATGACTCAAAAGTCTGACTCACTTGGCAGTGAGGGGCTTGCCTAGCCCGAGGGCGCAGTGAATAAGACATTGATGTCTGATTCTGAGCACTGCTGCGCGCAGTGGATGTACTCAAAGCTACATCGGGCTTTTGGGTGATAGATGTTTTTCGACCGTATTGGATAATACGCCGGCGGTCACGGTCAACCGTTGGGCGATCGGAGTGCTCTTTGTTTGAGGGTACCTTTTCTAACCCCCTTCTTCCTGATACGGAAGACAGCAGTGCCGCAACTATAAAAATAGTTCTGCTGTATGCCCATAGGATCGTGCCTCACTACCTAAGCACTCCTACGCGGTCAGTAGTGCGACATACAATCCTATGAGTGTAACTGCTTTTCGTCTGGCTGCTCCCCTTTGGCCTGTCTGACAGGGTTGAACCTGGAAGGACCGGAGTCCTAGTCAGCATAGCCCGCCGGATCGAAACAGCACACAAGCCCGACCACCTCGTCAAGGTAGCAGTATAGGTCGAGCTTGCTAATGGAAGCGAGTAAGTTAAATGAATATAGCATGCTAATGCACCAGTGATGGATTGAGATCCATATTAAGCACTGCTGTGAATCCGTGTGGTTATTCTATAACGTTAGACATTCGAAAATAATGTTCTCGAAGACTTTCAACGTCACCGATGTGCATGCGATTAGTCGAATTTGGGATGTGCTCACCTTTGGTGCTAAGGTTAGCTGTTTTGCAACAGTCAACGGTTCTGAGCTGTGACGCAAAGCATGATGTAACAGCCACAGCGGCTTTCCATGTCTCTCGCTGCTAAGATGCTTACAAGTCTCACTATGACGGATTACGAAAAAACGCAGGTTTCTTCCGTGGCTTTGGGTGTATCGTTCATATCTTCACCTTGCGCTGGAGCATTGGCACTCATTTGACCAGCCAACGGTCGTGGTATTTTTAGACTCAACAGTGTTTTTCATTGAGTTGTCTGGCATGCCCTCTGATGTTGTCTCTATCACACAGGCGTCCCACTAAGGTATGCTAATTTGTTGAATAATTGTATACTAGTTCTAAGTGCAGAATTAGCGTTTATGGACGGCTATTCGGAATGTTCTGCAGTTCGAGTGACGTTCAACATAGATGTCCGATCTCCCCTTCAGTCTCCAACCGCGCGCTAAATAATGCTTTGGAAGAGGCTCTCGAAGGTTCCGATTGTGTTGACCTGGAACTTCCTCCAGGTCGTAAGGTAACTGATTTTGAGTTTGCGGGCAACATGGGATTACCCGGTTCTCCAGACGATATGCAGACGGTGCTAAAGCGGTTAGATGACCTGGCTACTCTGTGTGGTATGTGTTTTACACCATTATAATGTAGTGTTGTTACAAGGACGATTTTGCCCTGTTGCCGCCTTTGTAATTGCTGTCAGGCTGCTTGAGACTGTCGATTGCTTCATCTACTTGGGTGAAATCAACTCCGCAGTTTGTGCTGTTGCTGACGCGGTCTTCCTGAGGATACTGTTGTTACTGGACAGACGGTCTGTGAACAAGCCAGTTGATTATAACAGTTAACGGAATTACGCATAATGGCACGGCGGATAACTGGACAATGAATAACCGTGGACAAGACTATACGCGATTAACCCGAAACTTTCCAGTCAACTCAGTCACCCAAGGCTAACGCATAAATACAGAAAGAAGACTGACCCTCAATACAGTTTTATTATGTCGCCCGTCCGAAGAAAACGTACTCACAAATTCGTTCGTACTTACAGGGTTTGTACTCATAAGAAAGTGAAGTCAAACATGGACCAATCAGAGGTATTGGCAATACAACGAAGCATCAGTCAGAAAGCTAGACTGTAGACGGATTGCTAAGATAAATAACGAAAGGCTGAAAGCGTTTGTAAAAAGCGGAGAATCAGATATCCGTGCAGAATTTGAAATTCGATTAAAATGACGACGTTTTAAACCTTTTATAAGGCAAATAAAATGTTTTCGGGAAATTGGAAACTTCCCCGACAAGTACCGAATGCGCTTCGTGCGGACGTTAATTGTTGCCATTTGTGACCTCTCAAAGACGTCCGATTATTGATCAGAGAGCGGCGTTACAATGTTTATGTGCACCCAGTTTTATTCTTTGTATTAAGGACCTGGTCTAGTTAGCCTGTATGTAGTAGGCAAATTCTATGAGCAACACGACAGTCCGTCAGCACGTAATTTGGAAATATCCGAGATTGTGACTGTTAACGGGGGCAATTAATATGCACAGTTTTTTCTCGTTGGGTCGTTCTCTTTATGCTGACGAAGCGTCTATCGTAGGGCGTGTTGTGCGGTGCGGTTGCTAACGAAGAAACCACAAGATGGTCAGGCTGTGTCATAGTGATAGCTATGGAAACCCTGACTGCCCCGATGCGCATGGTCGGTAGGCACCGTCTATCAATTTGGGGGTTTCGCGGTCACCCACGTTGTCTGTGGAAATCGCTTTTTGGGCATAACCGTGCGTGTGTCATTGACGATCCTGTATCCATAAGGTTATTGAATATCCCCGCTGGGGTTGTGTAGCATGTCAAACGTATACGATAAAAACGTATCCACTGACTTGACACTGTTAAACGCGGTTGTTACATATGTCATTCCGACTACTGGTTGCATAGATCTTTGACTCTTGGTTTGTCTTATATCCAATACTGTCAAACTCGGATAACATAATCGGACCCAGACCTATTCAATCATCCCAACTTGAACGATCCAGAGGGGCAGGTGTGAATAACTTAGTCCAGTGGGAAGAAAGCCAGACACATTGTGTCGTATACTGTGAATACTTGCACAAGGAAAATCACGTTGACGAAGAGACAAGCGAAAAAATGAAGGAATTATATTGCATTACTGTGATACTCGATATTATGGACTTCGTACGGTCCTAGGAATTGTACTTGTATTCGAACCCTTCGCGCAACTAATAAAAAGAGAACCTCGGATCGGTCTTAATGATCAGTTGGTATTCAGGGTACAACAGCACGGATTTTTGGACTCATATCAGAGTCTGTCATTGATTAACAGCAATAGCACATGTAGTGTCACAGGCTGAAATCTAATTGATCCGATACTGGACAAAGAACCTAACAGAGTGGAAAACAACAATGCAGCCGTTTCTTCAATCAGTGATATATCGTAACACTACGTCCGACTGGTCCAGATTGTCCTTTGTGTCGGGTTTTGAATAAGGCAGTGAATCCAATTGGTCCTCACCACAACGTTTCCTCCTTTCAGACTTTTCTGCACTCACGCTTGCCACTTTTGTGGATCTCGCATTGGACTCCGTGGGTGCAATTCATTCAGCCTCGTTCATTATCTTGTTTTCACTGTTTCGAATCTGAATTTGGTCAACATGTATTCTATAAACCGTGGTCTCATGTATCATTATACTGCTTACGAGTGATCAATCCTCTGGCTAGTTATGTCGTTTATATGAAAGTGACACATCTGTTGAATGCACGTGTTGAGACGATTCTCTCATGCACCTGGTTTTAAGGAGCATACTTGAGTTCTCCTCCACCGTGCAGTGGGCTAGGTTCCTGTATTAAAACAGAATTGCGAAGAAGTGCATTAGACGGTTCAGGATTAGCAAGATTCGGCACTTTTTAATGTTTTCATCACATCTTCTACAACACCGTTGGAGCATTAATGCCGTCGCGCCGTTGGCAATTGACAGCGCCCGATGTTTTGTGATCATTTTTCCATCACAGCAAAGTAGAGTTGTGATCCACTGTCCGTCTCCAAGACTTGTGGAATTCCCTCTCGATTGAAACACCTACTGAGGGCTTGTATGGTGAGTGAAGTCGAACGTGAAATTGTACTTGATACTGCCGGTCATATTGGATACAATCGAGTTGAGACAAATCGACTATGTTTAATTTGTAAGCACTAGCCACATCGTCCATCGGTTCTATTCGGATGTACCCTGAGGATTGGTCGTTTGCCCTGATCTCATTTCACTAACGCCAGCACCTTATTAACAGTGTGTAACATCCCGGTCTTTGATCTGGCACTCTTGATTTCTCAGATGACACTGTTGTGTATGGCGCGATTCGGTGGACATCTACAACGTTGTCTCATCAGTGCTGATTGGGCGAATCAAATTACCGGCCCGGCTGATCCCGTTCTTTGTTTAATTGTGGGTGCAGATGGGGCTTTGCGATTGGTTCAGGCTGGTGAATCTGGCCCAGAAATGACCCACGTTAGTGCCAGTGCTTCAAATAACACAAACATATCTGCAGATCAGCCAACAACACGATTTTATGGAAGCAGCCCTATCCCTGACCGGCCAGATAATCGTGGTAAATCGTTTTAATTTCAGAGTCGATTGTTTTATTTTCAAAACGTTAACGATTGCCCGATATTATCATACGGTAGTCATCCGTCTCTTCTGCCTTTATATTTCGGTTCGCTAGTTCAATCCATAGACGTAAGGGCGGATGTTGCTGGCACTATTGCACATGTGTCCCCTGCCCTAAATCCCCCGGCTGGAGCATGACAAGTAGCCAATACTGGTGTTATCCACTCCTTTCCTCGCAGAAAACTGTCTCGGCCACAATGCCTCCAATAGTGTTTTTCCATATTCAGTGTTTGTCAGTTGACCTAGCCTTTTGATCTTCAATGTAACAGTTATGCTTGATGTTGTGCAACATTTCAATACTTAGAATACCCAGTGCCCCAAAGTCGCCCATGTATACCAATAGGTACGATTAAGTGACTGGACCAGTTCACTAAACCGAGAACAGTCTAGTATGTGAAGGATCACAAGACTTCAATTCGGTCGGGGGTGCACTGACCGCATTTTTATTCCATGGTCGATGTTACAATATCGACACTGATGGGCAGTCAATGATCGTGGTCTTTTTCCATTTAACTGCTCTCGGTTCGGTTGTTTTTAACTCTCCCTAAAACCGCCCTCTTCGCAATGGGATACCAGAGGAATATGTAAATCTGCTAGTCGTAGTATGTTCATTCTGAAGGTAAGGGGAGTTTGTGGACAATTATCTCACGTGGTGGTGTTCGCCAAGACTGTTCAGTCTCTCCTTCCATCTAAGTTTGTCATGAACACCATTCGAATAGGTGCGCCTGGGTGTTCTAACAATCTTGCTGAGTTCGCCTGAATTTAAAATGTTTGGATAAAGTGGCGTGTGTTCTTGAAAGTTTGTCAAGTATGAAAAGATATTGTTGTGTGATGTAAGACGTCTTTAAAGAGCGGTATGGCACCAGCTGAACGTGCGGATACAAATGGACGATTTTCATCGTCAAGAACACCGGGTGCTGGAAACGACTGGTAGACTCGTGTTTATGTTCTACATGGAGCATGCCATCAAAGTTACTGGCGATACACTACTATCAACGAGTATGAATACACGTCTGCTGTGCAAAACAGTGCTTGCATTTGTGGTTGTGCATTTTCACGTACTTTGTGGTACTTGTCCAGAAATAAACGACTCCCCCAGACCAAACGTAATTCACGGTTCCAACAATATACCACAATTGCTTCACTAGATTTTCATTGGTCTATCCCTATAAATGATGAAATATCATCATCATCATAGACAGCAATACATCAGTGGTTCACACTGATGCTTAACTGCCACATAACCACGAAGGAAAAAAACCTATAGGAAAAGAAGAAAAAAGAAGGGGAAGAAGGGACCTAACTACTAAAAATAGCTACGTCTATATTCAAACATACAACATCAAGGCGCCTACACCTTGCAAACAAACAACCGAGCTGTAAGTGAAAGTAAGGCGTCATCAGCAAGACAGCTTCCTTACGGCTTTCACTGCCCCGCGTCATTAAGTGCACTCACTTCACAGACAACTCGGCCAAACAACGACAACATTCACGCCACTGAGCTCGATTAGCCGCCATCTCACCTAACGTCTCAAGCCACCGACTCTGTGAGTCGCGAGGGCCCCAGCCCGGGAGACGAACCCGACAGTCAAACGAATACCAAAGATAATTATGTCGACTGTAGTGAATATCAAAACTAGAGCCTACAGTGATGCTGGTCGAGTCAAAGAAAATTGAAGTGATGCCTCCAAACGACTCGTAACAAATGTTTTCTGTACAGTGATAATACTGAAATAAGAAAGTTCATTGCAAGAGTAAAGGACCGAACTGATCGGCTACTTCACGGTTAATTGGCCGTAAAAAACGAATGTAGTGAACTGTGGAAGGCAACCCAGTTAGCACTACTTTCTGTTGGGTACTCAATTGTTAGACCTCGTTTTAGAGTAAACTAATTAATCGGGCACCAAAAATCTGAAGAGAATGATGTTGGTTGCAAGATGGTTTATCTACGAAACAGTAATCGGTGTTGGCAGTGGTCTCACTCCACTTCCCATAAATAAAAAGCGGCTTTTGTGCATCCACTGTAAAAAGCAGTTGCGATGGACACAGGGCGAAAGGAAGAATGGATCGCATAAAATATAAACGGGAGAAGCAGACATTCTGAAATTGAGCGAGATGAAAAGACTGGCAACTGATGCCAGTGCGAGTGAACTTTCGGCCAATACAGATGTGTTAAAAGCTGAAGAACTCTGCTAGCTCATTATCATCTAAGTCAGATAGCACAAGAGAACACAATTGTTGTTTACAGGTTTGATCAGCTTACTGAGAAGCAAGTCGGCCTGAAAAGTTGTGTTGAATTCCAAGCCGTTTCCAATTTGACCCGCTCCAGTGACTTTCTTTCAGTTCGGTTTGACTTTTTGAGGTCGAAATATTGCTCAACTTGACGTGCACTTTAACAACAATCCCTATTTAATGATAATACTGGGAGTGAGAAACAAAAACGCGACACAGAGGAACGCGAGCAATTTCTCGATCACGGTAGGAACGCACGATATCACAGTTAATAGGGACATCAAGTGTACGATTAACTGAACACCTCTCTCGCAACTTAGACCCCTTAACCAGTAAAGAAAAAGATGGTCTTCAAACGCGATTTGTTTGTTTCCCAACCAGAAGGCGAAATACTGGCGTACATCCGCTGTAGTTATTACTTTTAGTGAATCTAAGTCTAATGAACCAATCAATTGCAAGCTTCAAAATTGAAACTCAAACAACAAAGAGATTTTCAAGTTGTATGAAATTTTAAATCTAATTTTATCAACAAATACGGCAAAGTTGAGAGAAAATTACCTTCCCCCTACACTACCGGAGTGAGGTATGAGCGATAAACTGTGTACGAGTATACACAATATGTAGTTCGATATGGTGTCTCATTTTCATAACTGATTTTTCAGGACATTAGGTTCATGGATTTTTCGGAATTAGTTCCTGAAAGTTTGCAACTTTTAAAATGACGCTCTTTTTCTGAATATTTTTTCTTGCACTAAGATGATCGACATGGAGTATGTGGATGACATTATGGTGTTTCGCACCTTTCCCGAAGACAGGCATACTTTGCTAATTATGGTGAATGACTGGGCTGGCCTATATAGAATGAGCTGTGCAACTTGAAATTACAAAGTGCTACCTTACACTCTTTACACTATGCTATCCACTTGATGTGGTAGATCGTTTCCCGTACTTGGATGGCACTTTCTTGGTAGCTTTAATATTGCGTATGAGGTGTTCGCGGGAACAGCCGAAACGTGTTCGTTTTGGTAATGTTCGTCGTATGTGGCAGCGAAAAGACAAAACTGCAGTGGAAAGGAAGGACCTATTATATTTGCGTACTTTGTTATTTGGGTGTATGGCCTGTTCGCAACTAACTTGTGGACAAACTGGCTGTGTTTGACAATCACTGTCTTCGTCAGTCAACTCACATTGGTCAGGGTGAGCGCGTGAGCAAGGCAGCTGTTAGCCAGAGCGTACGTATAGAATCTTGAATACGTGATAAATTAATTAACCAGTAAAACACATTTTCCGTAACACCTTGAGTACGTGCTCCGTAAATCAACTTTGAATTCATCACACCAGATCTTTTACACTGAAATGGCCAGTAGTTCGGTAAAACCACACGTTTGCCAAGCAACGACACAGTCGCGAATCATGAAGATCCTGACTGCTCTCCTGATCAGTGATGTCGTACTGAGCCACTGGTGTTCGGCTAACATCACTCCCATTTTCAGAACGGGCTCGAGCACTCTGTGTGCAAGTCACTGAGATATTAGGCTGGCCTCTATTGTTTCAAGGCCGTCTGCAACCACTGTACTTCGTAGATTAGGCGTAACGCGTAAACTACATATCCGCCTCTCTCGACTGCAGCTGCATTGCTTCAATTTGCACACTCCGCCAGCTGTTTGAACACCGTAATTCATACAGAAGACCGATAACTTTTGTCTTTCTGGACATCGCCGGTGTCTTTGCTTCAGTTGACAGAGCTTCACTCTGGGACTGTCTATCAAAGAAGCGTGTGTCTGAAAAATATTTCAACATCTTGAAGGCAACTTATTATCAAACCTCGGACCAGGTTGGAAATTATGCAGCTTATCACCGATCTTCTGTACCAGAAAAAAGGTTGTTAAGCTTCCCTTTTCTGTTTAACTTTGCAGTAGACAGAGTCCTAGATGGCAATCTATTAGGCTGGGGATATTATGGTGTACAACTGTTTTCAGTCACACTATTTCGAGACCTAAGGCATACAGACAACATTATTCTAGTCCATGGAAGTTCATCGGGAACCTAGAGCATTTTAGGTCGACCATAAGGTTCATTTCCTCAGTTTGATATGAATTTTGTAGCTTCTAAGTGTGTGGTGTTATTACAAGACTGAAAAGATAGCATCTGTTCTTGGTGGTTAGCTGTTGGATGTAATTGGGCCACACCAGCTTTGATGGAATGCCCGACGAGATTACAGATCTCTTGTAGCTGCAGCGCGGATGGTGTTCGCTTTCTGTGGCACCGTCATTATCTCAATCGTTCTGTGAAACGCCGAATGCCTAATTCCACTGTGGGTGTTCTTTTCGTACGGCAACGGAACCTGATCCGTCATGCGGATGATGTTTACATATTGTCCGTTTTCGACCATCGGCGTTTTTGAAGCATTAGCGGCGTGTCTTCGGAACGGACAGATTCTGTCGTTTTCTGAGCCTAATAATCTCGTCTCACAGGCTTCGTTGGCTTGGTCATATCCTAGGAGCGTCAGCTGATCGCTTGCCACACTGCGTCCTGTTTGTGAATGGTAGGTTAGACTGGGAGCGATAGCCTGGTAACTACCGTGTGACTTGATTTCGGGTGTGAACGCACTGACACTGAAACTTGTTTCAGTAATGCGTTCCGGTCTTCGTGACTGATGTGTTGAGGCTGATGAACACTTGATTGGGGACGTTACCTGCTGTTGCGAATAATAAAAGTCAATGGCTGTCGTGTTGCGAAGCCCTGTGTGTCCCAGCCTAATGTCTTTTCTTTTTACATTCCCCTCATTTCACCTTGCATAACCCGCAGTTTTTTTGTTTGTTTGTTGTGACACATTTGGCACTTGACATAGATTCAGTACTATGCTGTATTTATATATTTCAAAGTGATTAATTGTTTCGTGGAAGGTTGGTGAACGCAACTAGCTGATTCCATACGTCGCCCGACACGACAGCATGCTGCAGCCAGCGGCGTGCCTGCATCCATTACACTGCTAGCTCCTTTGCTTGACCTTATTTTATGCAACCTTTTGTTTCTCTTCTGATCACTCGCCTTTTCTGCTAAAGTATTCCTGGTCACCGTTGCGCCGAACAATCAGGCCCTTGGACTTTATCAATTTGGGCTTGGTCTTGAGTAGTAAACCTGTGAGGGTCGTTGACCGGTTAACATACGTGAGAAACGGCATCAACATCAGAGGGGGTCCAGTGAATGAAGCAAAGACCGCTAATTCTAAATCTTGAGAAATCTTTCCCAATGTTGTTCATCTATCATGACAGTGGCGAGTTCTTTGAAACTGTACGAGCACGCCTGTTTATAGCAATCGTATGAGATTTGTATCTGTACGACTCTGGAGCGTAGTCATCTAGTGTGGACCACCTTCACCTTTTTCCGATATTCTGTCGTTGATGTTTGTTTGTTCAGTCGTGCACATCGAGCTGCACCAACTAGTAAGCAACGGTAAAGTCGAGAAATGAATGGATAACTGATTAGTTTGCGGTTTTAATGGCCGGTGGATTCGAGCGCAGGGAGACTAAAGTATTGTTACGTTCCGAGCAGCTAAGTCAAAGCGCGAGTTTGTGTCGTGACCTTACGGTTTTCACAAACTACATCGAGACGCCGGTTACCAAACCAGGTTAAGCAGGACAGCTCAACACACAATCACCTAGAAAGTTGTATCATCATTGTGGTAAACGAAAGTGGAACATGTGTTTCTGGGCCTGTATCAGTGTTCGCTAACGCAGGTCTAAAATGTTCCACTCAACAAACCATTTTCTGCTATCTTTCAACTTCCGAGTCATATTTTTCTACTGCAAGGGATTTAGGTTTGTCACTTTTTCTGTCTATACAAATCCTACACCAGTTTGTTCGAGCTGCCAACATTGATTAGCTGTAGCCTTTTGCGGACCATTGGTTGGATTCGTATCGATGAGTTCGTCCAGCCGAATCATTTTACAGCCATCCGACGAGAAGAATGTAAACGAAGTCTGGCATCCGGTTGTTAATACGTTATCTGTTATACCTACAAAACACGTTCTACCGACCTTGTGTTTCCTGGCCACTCGGTTTTATTTTTTATCAGGTAACCGTTCAACGGTACATAGTGCTGGGCTGATAACACACAACTACCATGCAACGATTTCGAAAAGATCCGGACATTTTTGACTAATGTAGCCGACTATGTCATTCTGAACAATAAAAGTGAGTTACATTGAGATGAACGTAATTGATTCGTTTGACTGACAGACGTCAAGTTGCAGCTGGTGTAGCATCACAACTTTCCAAGATACCTGTTTATTGTTGATCTTTCTTTGAATCAAGCCCCCTATTTTTCCAGTTTAATTCTTCTTAATTGTGTGTTGCGTTTTGTTTTTGCACTTTTTGGTTCTTACCCAGAGCCATTTAAACCGTGATATTGTATCCTTCATGTGGTTTTTCACTAGGTTGTAACTCGGGAAACATGTGTACCCACTACTTCAATGTAGTGCCTACTTTCTCAGATTGTTTTTTACAGGTTTCTCAATCAGCTTCTAGCTGAAAGAAAGGAACTGCCTAAAAAATCT